>JACDOX010000066.1:328587-371363 GCA_014549065.1 Cardinalis cardinalis | reverse complement strand
CTTCCTTCCTTCCTTCCTTCCTTCCTTCCTTCCTTCCTTCCTTCCTTCCTTCCTTCCTTCCTTCTCCTCTCATGGAAAAAATTAACTGTTTTAGTCTTAGAAAACTATTTGAAGTTTATGTTGCATGTGTTTGGTGTTTCCTTCCTTTTTAAACTCTCCTAATTATTAAAGACACCTGTAAAAATCTTATGCCAGCCTCAGAGAAATTAAGGGAATTTTTAACGTCTCACATTAATTTTGGAGCTGGAACTTGTTATTCTTCTATTTTTTTCTGATTGCTGTTTTTTCTAGGTTAAAAAATTAAAGAAACTGCAATGCATAAAACTCTTGATAAAATTATACATGAAAAGAAATTATAAGACTGAATTATATAATCAATACCTACAAAAAACTCAAATATTATCTCAAACTTGTAACAGCATGATTTGGACTGATAGCATCAGCAGTACTCAAGAGGTTTGTTTGTACGTCTTGGATTCTTACAAAAACCATTTAAAGTCTTTTTATTTTTACAGATGTTGTATATATTTTTGTATAAACCACCCTTCTTTTTCTAACTGTAACATAGAAGTGGGACAGAGGTGCCTTGTATTTAAGGAAAAATGTATTTGAGCAGGACTAACAATTCTATGGGCAGTGTGACACCAGCTGCTAACAACCTAGGAAGGAGATCAACAAATAAAAGAAAGAAAACCAAAAAAGTTCAGGCAGCAATGCAGGATACTTGTAACATTATTTGGAACAGAAAGAGAGGAGAAAAATCATTCCTGCATTGCATTATGCTAGAGGTCCCTGGTGGCAAAGACATTGGAAAGGTACCATGTGAAAAACTGTAAGGTGCGAAGAAATTTCATCCTTACTATTTCATAAACTGCTTCTTGCAGGGAATTACACTGTGTCCCCCTGCATAGAGGGAGGATTGGCAACACATGAAGAGAAACAACTGTCATCAGGCAAATGAGTGATGCAAAATGGGAGAATGTTAYTAGTGTTCCAGTAAGAATATGCCCATGTTTTCACCATTTCCCCTGAGTCACCCACTGTTTCTTGCTGCAGGGTAAAAAGAAGGAACATTGTGTCTCTGCCTCTGAAGCTACTTTCCCTCACTGGGAAATGTATCTCTCCTATTCAATCTTTCCAACCACAAATTCTTTATTGAGTGACTCCAGAAAAGAACAAACCTATATGAACAATTCCAGAAGGGCAGGAACTTCTCTTGAGTGTAAATTTAATGCATACTACTGAAAAAGTATCCCACTACACCACGGCACACATGCCCCAAATAAATGCATTCAGCACAGAAAACAGAGACTATCAGTATGAATTTCATGGGGAAAAAAAAAGAGCAAGATCTCATTTTCTCTCTTTGTTGTGATACTATGATGCTACATGCTGCCAGATCCTTCTCTTAAATTGCTCTCTAACAGCTAGATGCCCTCCACAAAGCTGTCACCAGAGAAGAATAGCACACACCAAGGTTGTTTTCGTTTGTTTAAGCTCCTGCTGTGCTGCTTGTCTCCAGTATCAAAGCATTCTTTTTTCAGAACAAATTTCTTTTAACATATTGTTCTCCCTTTTTAAGATTCTGCTTGGTTTGCATAACAAAATCTCCACCGAATATTCATTGATTTATTGAAAGAAGTTACATTTTCCAAAGGTAAAAAAAAAAGCTGCTGAGGTATAGATTTTCACATATTTAATCAGAACGCACGTGCTGATGTATTGGTAAAATATGATCCAAAATAATTATWATTAGTTTTGCTAGACCTCGCTGTCATGAAATGATATTATTGTCTATTTCTGTTGCTTTCATAGCAGAATTATGACTTTAAGTCTTCTGGTACCATACCTTGAAGCATGTCCTTTCTGTCACCTACACAGCTTAATGTGATAAGGATCAATCTTTGCAGGTATTTCTGGGAGCATATATACATATATATACTGTTTATAAACATATATATGTGTATAYATAAAAAGTAATGTCAATATCTAAAAGCAGGCAATATCTTCTAAACATTCATTATCTGAGTTAGTAGCATTCAAGGTGTCAATCCCTATGGACCTTCTGGGGTTTTTTTAAGTTTTGCATTTTATGGAATATTAATAAGCATGTAACACAATACAGTAAACTAAAGTTACTACCAAAGAGTGAGAGCAACATTGTTAAAAAACCCAAGAAATAATAGGCAATTATTTAATAAACATTTAATGTTTATGTTTACTAATGTACACTTCTGAATATCAGATATATTAATAAAATAAATGGAACCATAAGGAGAGATATTCCAGAAAGGAAGTGTCATCYCACCTGCAGTTTATTTTTCATCTCCCAAATGATAGTCACAAATCTGCACTATTTATTAGCACTGTAGTGAGAGCACACTGCTTGATTTAGTCAACAGTATCCTCCCTCCCAGAAGCTTTAGGATAGTCTCTGCCATTGTGTCCTCCTAGCACTATTTTTAGTGCTAGGAGAACTTTTAGTCTTCCTTTTTTTTTATCATGTCTTTCCTTGTGACTGGCTCAGCAAGTCAACATGATGAAAACAAATGTTATTAGACCTTCATTTTCACACTAAAATCCCGGAAGGGGAGCTATCCTGCTTACAGCTCTAATTGCTTTAACAGCACATCTTTCAGGGCTCGTTCTTGTGGGTTTGATTCTGCAGCCTTTACTCAGCTTCAGTAGTACAGCTCTTCTGAGTAGTTTCATTGGTACCCAGGAGCCTCTTCTCACTATTAAGTGCTTCTCAGCAGGCATAAGAATTGCAGAACTGAGCAGTGTGAGCTTATTTCAAAAGGGTGAAGAAACTAGGCACACATTCCAGTGAAAGGGAACACAAGCTTTGCTTATCTCACATTTGCCTTCCACACACAGCCATCCCTCCCACCCCCATTTTCTCCCACCACTCTTCAGTCCCCAAGCCTCTCACACACAAAATAAACAGAATTCTAACAAGGTAGAAACAGCCAATTCAGCTGATGATGTAGTTCATTTTTAAGCCAATGCATGTTATTTAGGATATTTCCATACAGTGGAAAAAGTACAACTGCAAGTGTTTGCAGAGCTCCTGGTTTGCTCTCTTAAGATAATTTTGTTGAGACAGTCTCCACTAAAGTTTTAAAATATAGATGGAAAAATCTGTTAATTAATCTATGAGATTAAGCATACAATTACAATAGAACATAATTTAATAAAAATAATAAATACTTTTTTCATAGATATATTCTTTCATAAGCTCATTTTAATTATTCATTATTTTGAAGAAGACAACATAAGTAAAAATTTTTTAAGTTAATATCTCCTGAAATTGAAGGTAAGATGTAGTGGAGGTTGTGAACATATATATTGGCATATATAAGGTATTATTATTATTATTATTGCTATTCCAATTWTTGTTATTTAGCTCTCTGAAAATTTGGCATATTTCATGTCTCCTTCTTTGACCTCAGATCAGAGGATAACTGTCTAATACCATCCAGAGTCTAATTCTTTACTTCAAAATGTCAAAACTCAAACTACTTTGCCCAACAGGTGTTTGGCTTCATTTCTGAAATTCCCCAAGAGATTTTGAACTGCCAATATTCTCTAAATTTGCACAGTGCAGACTGTGTACTCTACTAGTGGAGTTGATCACAGTTTCTTTTTACACTGATTTTGTAATGACAATCTAGGCATATTTTGTACATATTTGGTGATCAATCACAGAAACTAGCTCCAGATTATCTCTTATCCAAAGTGGATAATCTTTTTCCTTCTACAGGAAAAGTCTGTGCAGAAGTCAACATTTCCCAGTATTTGTGGCCTGACTCATTTCCAAGACCTCATATGTATCTACCTGCTGCAAGAACAATCTTTCATACATCGAGTTTGGGGTTGTGGGTATTTTGGTTTCTCTGTTGGTTTTGGATTGGGTTGGKTTTTTTCAGATACAGATATCAGAAGCAGTCCTATCTCAACTAAGGTTTCTAGGAGTCTGTTGTCATTTCCATGTTCGTGTCATTCTGGACTACTGGCATTTTGATCTTTGAATTACCCCAATTATTAACAATTATGTTTAGTATTTTTTTCCTTTTGTTTCCATCTTCTTTCCTCTGACATTATGGAACTTGCAGTGATGTAAATGTTTAGCAGAATCAGACGTCTGTACAGGGCTTCTAATAAGGCTTCCTTGATTAATTTTTCATGATCCTGTGTGTCTTTTGATACTGTAAAACCAAATTTTTCCAGAATGTAATTAATTTATTATCTTTTTATGTTTCAAAATCACTAAATTTAAGTTCCTCCTACATAGTTGAACCTTTTAAAATGTTTCTGGAATTACTCAGTTGAATTACAATACGAGCCATTCTTCTCCTATTCTGCAGCAGTGTCAGCTTATTCAGCAGCAGAATATGAAACTGATATATAAAAATGCAACTTTTGTTTCGTTTTCTTATTTGACTTATAATCAAAAATCAGGTAGTATGTTTCTAATTCTGTTCTTAGCAAAGCAATCCTTGTGAATTAATTTCTCAAAACTCACAGCAGCCAGATTTCTCTTTCAAAGTAAGATAGTAAGCCTTTATCACATTGGATATTCAGCACAGATAAATTTAGACTGAAATCTGCAGCAGTGTCCAGCTTTAGATTCCCACTGGAAGTTGTGGAAGTCTGATCATAGGCTTCAATTTTAAGTGAATGTTGAAGCTGCTACCTGAAATATTTCACCCGGTTGTTTAATACAAGCCTTTCAAGTGCAATTTATGACTTTGTTCACTATCTACTAAGTATATTAATTAATCAGTGCTTTATGAACCTAACACTTTATGGGTTTTGTTGCTTAGCAACAGAACTTCCTCCAATAAGGTGCTATATCCAGAGTCCTTTAACCAGGTTTCATCTTCCATGACATTTTTAAATTCAGTTGTTTCATTACTTTTAGAAAACAAAGCATTTCTAATTTCAAAGGAAAAATTCTTTTATTTAAATTTTTACTTCTATTTCAAATACTAAGATGTCACTTAGGAATGGCTATAGCTGCACTAACATATTATTCACTGTAAATATGTACAGTGAAATCCAAGCAACAGTAAAGTAATCACATCAGCCAAATGTTGGCAGTTCTTTTCATTGCTGTGGGAAAAACACTCTCATTCATTCCAAAATCCCTATTAAATCTGTATTAATGCTCTCCATCTCTGGAAATAAGCAATAGACTAGTAAATTATACTTCTGTGTAAACTGAATTCTGAAATTGAGAACAGGACCTTTGCAATTTACAGACATTTTAACTTCTAATGTTGTTAAAATAGATGTTTCTCAGTCCATGAGCTCTTCTGTGGCACAAATAACAGCTCTTTTTTTGCATCAAGGGTTCAGTTTTTAATTCCAGTATTATGCATAACAATATTAGAATTAATATTAGTTTCTCTATTTTAAAGGACTCATTTGCTGAAAGCTAAATTTATCCCCACCCATGAAGACATCAGTTGCAGAAGGTACCCACTAAATTTTCATCCTCTACAAGAAGTGCAAGCATTTAACAAATATTTAGTCTGACCCCTGGAAATGCTATATATCCACTTTATTCCTGTGTCAGAGGTTCAGTACTGGAATTATGCCTGTGTCTAATTTAGGAGTAGTTATAAAATCAATGGTATTAACTCTTTACAGTAAGGTAAATACCCCATATAGTAGATCAGAATAAAAAAAAAAAAATTAAATAATTTTACCTGCATTTAGATTAGGCTTTACAGTCTTACCACTTTTTGACACTTCTTAACACCAAATACATCAATTCTTTGACACTTCTTAACACCAAATACATCAATTTACTCCCTTTGATATACATATAGACCACCATCTATGGAAAGAGGATTTTTTTGGAGAGAAAACATAAAATGCATAATGAATTCATTTGGGCACTAAGCCTATGCGCTTAGTCTTTGACAGGTGCTAAATAGGCAAATATACTTTATGTGTCCTTGTAGGAATTACGCTTTTTTGGTTTTTTAATATAACTAGCATTTCAGAGTGGTGGAAGCAATGTTTTCCAATGTACATGCCCCACTACTGCTCACTGGTTTGCTACTGCRGAGTAGCTATTTGGATAAAAATGTGATCCTGCCCTTTCTCTTTTTGCATTATGTGATATAATTTCATAGACATAATCTTTCACATCTGTGGAGTGCCAYCTTTTAAAAAAATCCAATGAGAATATTGTGGTTGCAACTGGTTCCAGTTAAGTACCCCATCTGACAAGCATTCCCTTAAAATCTATGTGGGACATGAAAGGATATTATTTAAGCTGACAGTATCTTTTCTAGAACTGTGCATGCTTGGTATATCCTGCGTAGTATGTTACATGAGCACTAACCAAAAGTTTGGATTACAGGAGTTATTTTGCAGACAGCTTTTGAGAAACATTTTGTTTTCCTTCGGATTTTTTCCTTTTGGAGTCCCTGAATTCTGTTCTTATCTTAGCTACAGATGAAAAGATGGAATACAGAGAGAACAAAGTTATATTGAAATGAAAGATGCCTCAAAAATCCTTTGTAATTCTTATTTTAAGTATTGTTTCTCCTTCAGATGCTCAYTGTCTCTGTTTCACACATTTTGTCTTCATTAAGAGCCTTCTGAAAGACTGAGAAAACAAAGGAAAAGTCTTAATTTTTTACCCTTTTTTCACCTGGGCAAAATTTGTTCCTCTCAGCTATTCAGCTGGCATCACAGGGAAAAGTCTTGAGGGCTACTGTTCACTTACATGACATTATTAAGGCAAAAACTTCTTGCTACCACAATGTATTCCATAAACATAATAAAGACAAAGGGCCTGCATTTTTTTCACATTTCTCTGTGCAATCACTGCTCAGGAGAAAGGAATTGTGAATGTAGCTTTGTTCTACTTTTTACTTTTGACAAAACAGTTGTGCCATTCTTCAAATATTTTATTTTCCATGGTAACATAATCAGTGCATAATATTTCTTAAAATGTAATAAAGCATAAATAAATTTGTGCAAAGTTTTTTTCAAATAACTGCAAATATTTAAAACTTCTAATACCTGCAATGCAGTGGTCTGTTGAAAAAATGGTTCTCAGACAGAAAAAAAAAGACAAAATCAAGATCTCATCCACTATTCATGGCTGGGAATGGATGTCTTGAAATTTTGATTACATTTGTGGAGAAAGGCAAGCAGTCTTGCAAGGGTGGAAGTTTGGTTTAGACTAACCTATAGAAATAGTGTCAAGTAGACATTATTAATGGACTAAGACATGATAACCTTTGAGGTTTCTGCGACCTCTGAAATAAACTTTATTCACCTCCTACTGCCCACACAATAACTTCTTACACCATTCTATAGACCTACTAACTTCAGTTACCCAGTCTGGGATGAGGCAAGAATTTTTCTTGAGGCTCAGAGAAAAAAGTCTCTATTTGCCTGCAAAATGACACGTAGATTTTCCTAAAAAAATGTCAGTGTTCAGAAATAATTTGCAGAATATTTGGAAAAGGAAGAATTTTAAAGGATTAACCATGAAGGTATTTAAGAAAAAAATTACTGATTTACCTGAGGAAATTAAAATAATATTCTTTATATACTACCAAAATGCAGCTGAGAATTATTTAGATAATTATTAGCAGAGTTTATCCTCACCATTCGGCTAAGTTTTTTTCCAGTGTTCATAAATACTGAACTTTAAGTTGTTAYAACTGAAGCTATAGGAGTACTTAAACAGAATTCTTAAATCTAAATTAATATTTGAAGGTATCTTAGAATGGTCTGTGTTATGAAAAACTCTATTCAACTGACTGAATTAGGACTTCAACAGTGCTAGGATATTCAAGATACCCAAAGAACCTGGTACTGGCAAGTGAAACATCCATGCACCTAGAGGACAGTAGGAATACCACTAGGCATTTCAAACGGCAGTAGATACCCCTGTAAAAGTAACTGAATAAAGGGCTATGTATTGTTTGTGGATCCTTTGACTACAGAAGGAGCTCAGAAATACTTGAGGCTGCCTGTAATCTGGAGTTCAATCCCTCCCTAAAAGTGAATATTCTATAACCTTAGGAGCCAAAAGTCATTTGAGTTGATCTAATATATATCAGCTGGCTTTCATCAGCCTCTACAAAAAGGTAGCTTCTCAAAGTTCTCCTGTTCCTCTGTGAATATTTTGGGTAGTCCAGCAGATTTCACGTCACCTGACTCCAATRTTTAGGCAACTGATGTCCATCATGGGTAGACAATCAAGAGCAAAGGGAAGAGTAAAGCAGAGAGATATTTTAGAGTGACTAATTTCATAATCTGACCCCTTTCAAAACCATAAATCATCCCACTGATGTTAAACACTTGTGTTTCATCAGTGACTACAGACATCTTCCCTTTAGGAGGTCAGAGCTAGATGTGATTAGTCCAGCTACAGGCTGATTTCTGAGTACCTTTCATCCAATCCATTGATGGCTAAATGGGCAGACATTTTTGGAAAGTTCATGACACACTTGTCTGCTTTTGCAATCATCTGTCTACTTTGAAATATCTGGCAATTGGCTGGTTGATTCTGTTTTTAAGAGCCTYGGTTAATAAGAACACACTGTCCTAAAGAGAAAGTAGATCTAAAAGCAAGTTTAGATGCATGGAAAACAACATAGGGTATAAAAACTGTAATGAATGTAATGAATGTTTTAAAGTGCTATTTCAAATTATTGTGATATTCATGGGAGGCTGGAAGCTGAGAAAAAACTGCCTGCATATTGAAGATACCTCATTTTTTCTTGTTTTTAAAATTCATATTTCATTCTCTAGCAAGTTCTGAATTATTGATTTGCATGTTGATAAAATTCACCCTAAAGTTAAAAAATGATGAAAAGAGAAATTTGAATTGTAAATATTTCTATTAAAGTAATTGTTTAAAAAATKAATAAAAAGCCCAACAAAACCCACAGAAATTTAGCATATAGGTAAATCATGCATATTGTACAAGATAACAGCCTTTCATCTCAACGGTTTGTCTAACACTGAAGCATAAGATGAATACAGAATCCACAGTTTTTGTGAAGTTATTTGTTTGGGACAGTTCCTCTGAGATGTATGGAGAACTGTGAACTATTCCTTTGATTTTGCCTTATTGACTTACCTATAATTGCTTGCAGACCAACTTCCCTGAAACATTATTCTTTAATCTTAAATTTTTTTATGAACTTACTGGATACTAAACCTGACTGGATTTTGTCCATTATATTGTGTTTCTGAAAAAAGATTTGATAATATGGCCTTTGAATTTATCTTTTTAACCTTTTCTCATTCTGTGGTGCTCCCAAACACAGAAAATTATCTCTCTTTACTCTATCCTTACCATACAAATATGCTGCATTATTTTCTTTCACCTTTTATTTAATAAATGGTTAAATGGGTAGTGTTTTTAATTTAAATAACTTCATTCAGGAAAAACCTGCTGAAAGATATATTGAAGGACACCTCCTCTGGCCCAGGAAATATCTGAAGCGTAAACCACCATAAGCTTGAAGAAAATGCTCATTATATTCATGTAGTCGATTCTCTGRGATTCTCCACTCGTGGTTTCTGTGAATTGGACACCAGATAGGTCATTGATTTAGTATAGTTTTGAAGACATTAATAAAATTATATAAGGATATCCTTCAGCTCTTTTCTGCAAAATTTCACAATTCTAAGGCAGGGAAGAAATTCTGATATCCATAGAAACACTAGGATGTTCTTCCTTAAATAGTAGTCTATTAAAAAGAAAAGGTTTTAAAACATGTTAGGATTTTACACACTGTTTTACCTGAATGCATGTCACTAGATAAAGTAAAAATTACAGTTGATCATGATAACCAGTGGGTTTTGCCTATGGTTTGGTTAACAAGACTATAGCAAGACATTTTTTTGCTTCCTTCTTAGACTTTAATTTTTTCTCCTTTCCTTTCATTAGAGGATARTTTATATAACAAGGTAAATGCCCAGTAAAAAACTATAAAGAAACAATAGCCTTTCCTCAAAAGGATGATGAGGTATCATTTGTAACTCATGTAAGACATAATTAAATGAACAAAAGTATAAATCAAGTGATTTTGGATGATGGAGTAGTACATCTAATCTTGTGACATTTTCTTTGCTAAAGTCAAAAAAAGTATTCAATATTCAAGCAATGGCCACAACTTTCATTCTCCCATTATTTTAAAAAATAATTTTAAATAATGTAAAGGGGAAAAGTCAGCACATTGAAGTAGGCTGATTGGAGGATCAGTTAATACAGGAATATTTAAAGCTATTATTAAATAAAGTRGGAAATTCATTGCATATTTTTATTATAAAGACCTTATTAAAAATTATATTAAGAAATTGGACAAAATTCATAGAACTGTGAAGATCRGTAAATGTATGGCTATGTAGAAACACAGCCATAAAAACCTGGACTCAAATATTCATTTATGAACTGCCTGTAATGCAGTCCATATTATACTCAATGGCTTCTTGGGCTTTCCTGTTAACTTTCATCCACCCAGGACAATTGAAACAACCAAACCAATATAAAAAAAAATCTAAAAGGTTTTGATGCTTTAAAAATGTTTTAGCTTTGTCAACAAGTCACAAATAACATATTCACCTAGCCAGGATAATCCTCTTATGGATCTTCCAAAGAACTGCTGCAACTCCTCCCTGTCTTAAAGCTGGCAAAACTGAAGTTGTTAACCTGACTCAGGATGTGATACTTAGCAAAATTTTAACATGACCGTATTTTCTTTAATGTCCAAACAAATTGAACGAAAATATAAAGACTTTACAGGTTACTTTCAGAGAGACTGTGAGAGTGAACCCTCTGTCCTTTCCTTTTGTACAATTAGGTGCTTTTCTTCACACTCAGCTCTATTTTTCATCTAGAAGACACTATTAAGTCCTGATTCTGGAAAAAAAAAAAGGAAGTTTTGTTAAACCAAGGCCACTTTATATTGACACAACAATAAAGTAACAAAAGAGAGTTGATAGATCTTCACACTTTTTTATCACCATTATAAATAAAATTATTAGAAATTGTCATTCCTAAAACAGTACCAGATACTGCATTTTTTTTTTTTGCTGTTCTTAATATGAGTAGTTAAGTTTTGTTTAGAAGCATCATTTAATTTCGAAAGTTTTCTCTTTTCTTCTTTATAATACTAGCAGATTTTCCTGAAGMGGTCCAGCTGGAGAAGGATTGTCCTTCTCGGACGTCCCAGCTAGCTATCCAGCACCRCTAGCAGTAGGGAGGCACTATTCCGATCTCCGTGGTTCAGGACAGCACCTAAGGCAAACACTCTGTACTATGACAGCAGCGCTACCTTGTCGTAGGACGTGGCTTGGCTTATGGCTACAGTCAGCAAAAAAAAGAGAGCACTCTCCAGCTGTGGTGCATCCAGGTTTATTGGGTCCCAGGGGAACCGACAAGTGAAGAGAATTTCTGGGGGGGGGGGGGGGGGGGAGGGAGGGGTTGCAACAGCTTATAAGGAGGGAGGGAAATAGGGGAGGAGTCAGTCCTTGGACGATTAGAGTTTTAGAGGGGAGTAGGATACAAAACACTAACTTAGGGAGAACACCAATGGGGATAACTTGAGGGTGGGGCCCCAGCCCCTGAACCAATCACTCGACGCTCTAGCTGGAAGTTTCTAGAGGGTTCTAGAGAGAAGGGTGGGAGCGCYGAGTGGTGGACAGGGCACCAGGGAGGGATTTGAGAAGGGATACCTTAGTCTCCAAGGCAACGGGGGAGGAGTTGGGATAACTGGCAGCACAAGGGAGGGAGGGGAGAACCAGGGCAGAACCATTACATGATAGGGGGAACAGAACAGTCCAACTTACAGAGACACAACACAACATTTTCCTTTTTCATATTCCTGTATTAGTGTAAYAAGATACTGGATTTACAACATGGAAGACACAGAGGTACAAGTTTAGCCTAAGTTCTCCTAGTTTCCTGTGACATCATGAAAAAAGGACTATTACTTTTGSCCTCCGTATTGGTTCATTACCATATTGTTCAGAGCAATTTTTTGAAGGGAGAGTGATGCAGTTTTTTACATTGAAGCATTTACAGAGTAAGTGTCTAGGTTTGTCCTTTTTTATTTATTATTATTCAGGAATATGAATTCCTTTTAATTTCTGCAAATCACTGACTTGTCTTCCCATGAAAAGACTGCATGAATATTTTATAAGGCAATCTATTTTTCTTAATTTGTTATTTCAAGATGTTTATAGGTGTTCTTATTTCTTGATACAAAAAACCAGAACACAAGTTCCCMTGTATTTTATGGTGGGAGTCTCATTGCAATATATCTAGTGGTTTCAGTCGTATAAAGTTGTGAAAATGTGATTGTGCTTGCCTGCCTCAGTAGAGCGTGCTGGGACTACCAAGGAAAACAACTTTCCGAAAATTATTCAACAGCCGTATCTGGGAAAATTCAGACTAAATAACCCGTCACTTCAGCACTTTGCCAAACTGAAATAAAATAATATATTCTTTCAGATATCTGTTCTCAAGGAAGGCTGACTTTTCAATGACAAATCTGATGCTGCGTCAGCACCTGAAACATGTTTGCACTAGTGTTGTTTGACAATATTCATAGGTTTTATATGGGTAATTTATTTTGTGTCTGGTACATGCAAGTCAGAACTACCAGCACACTGCTTGCTTCAACCTCTTAAACTTGCAATGCAGTTACATGTCCTTCATGGAAGGATAAATAATCAGTTCTTCATTATTCTGCATTATCAGAGCAGTCCACAGGTGTTGGTGAGTTAGGCTCAAATTTCAGTCTCTGCTCAATGGGTGAGAAAGAGACAGGTCATGGGTAGAATCCTGACCTATAATTCTGTAGCTATATAATATCATATTTCCAGTTTGACAAGTCCATAAGCTCTTTACTGAGTTTGCAAGGGCTCAGGACTACAACTTGTCAGGCCCCTTCCATGTGGACTTGTCTTGATCAAGAATTATTTTTAATAAAAAATAATTATTACAGAAAGAAGATATTTATCTAGAAAAAGTTTCATATTAATAATGTGTCATGGTTTGACACTGGCACAATGCCAGTGCCCCATGAAAATACTCTCTCCCTGGTGTCTGCTGTGAGATGCGACCAGGCAATAAGCAAAGCAGGCTCCTACTTAGAAATAAAGAAAACTTTATTAGCTAAACTACAAGAAAATAACTAAACTACAAGAGGGGAAAAAAAAACACACACAAGGAAAATGAAAACTGCACAGATACATCTCCTCCTCCTCCTCCCCACCAAATTCCCAATACCATACATTTCCCAAATCATCAACACTCGGTCTGGCACCACCCTTCAGAATACTCAATCTACAGTTCATCAAGAGGAGAAGGAGTCCTTCTTTAGGCCATGGTGACCTCTTCCTTTCATGTTCAGTGCTCTCACCACTGAACACGGACCAGGGCTGCTTTGAGGGTTGTCTTTTAAGGGTGCCTCGTCCCATTCCAAAAAGAGCACAGTCTCACCTTTGGGACATCTGTCCCCCCCCATTTCTTTTGCACCCCCTGGGGCCAAGGGGTATCCCCACTGATTCCTCCTGGCTCTGGGGCACTGCCTCCCCCCTGGACGCAGTCTCTGTATCACAAGGAAACAGTCCATGGCTACACAAAAGAGTCCAGCATAAGCTACTCCATCATCCCTTCACATTAAAGCTCTTCTCTGTCTTCCTGGCTCAGACCTCCATCTCACTTACTCAGTTCCCTCTTCACCCTCTACTCCGTCTCCTCTCCAGGAAAGATTAATGCTCTGCAGAGTTTTCATCATCCACAAAAGGGTTAAAAATTCCTCCAAGCRGCTGGACTCTCTCTCAGTGCACCCACCTCTTCTTCTCCTTCTCAGCCATGCTGCTTGCTGCTGAACATGTTATCAAGTCTCAAGGTCACAAGCACCGGCCGCCTTCTCTCTCTGTCTCCCGGGCAGGGGTGGGGGTGCTGCCTCTCAGTGCTCTTCCATCTCTCCATCTCCCAGGGTGGGGGCTGCCCGGTGTCTCTCCCACCCTTCCACCCTTGGGGGCCAGGCCAGGCCTACCTCCCATCTCTGTCCCAGGCCTGGCCTACCTCAGGGCTGCGTGCCTTTCCCCTCCCCCCGCCCAGCCAGCAGCTGGGCTGGGGGGAGAGATCCAAACTCTTTGCCAACGGAAATTCAAAAAGGGCCTTCCCAGGGGAGCAGCCCTGCTTTCAACCCCTGTGTGTTCTCAGAGGCATACTCAAATTTTAATGGTCGAACCAAGTGCCARTATTAAAATCTGAGCRCCCATTGGTGGTGTKACCACAGCATCCCAGAATTCCTGTCAAACCACGTCATGCTGGTAAAGTTGTCATGCTGCACTCATTAGTTTTTATCCCTTTTCTTGGATCACTATTCAGGTGGGAGTATCCCAGAATCATAGAAGCCTGAATCATGGAACCRTAGAATCATCAAGGCTGGAAGAGACCTTCAAGATCATCCAGTCCAGCAATCACTGTAACACCTAAACCACCATTCCATATCACCCATCCACATGCCTCTTGGACACCTTCAGAAGGACATGTTTCCCAAAAGTCCTGATTATCACATTCTAGGTAKTCCCATGTCTTGGTTAGCATTTCAAGTGATGGAGCGCTATCTTCAGGCAACCATATMTTGCTCACAAAATCATTTTTAAGCATTGTAGGCACCAAAATAGAATGTTTTCCTCAACTTTATTATCCAGTGAAACAGGCTGTCCAGAGATGCTGTGGATGCCCCATCCCTGGAAACATTCAGACCAGGTTGGATGGGGGGCCCTGATCTAGTTGAAAATGTCCCTGCATTTTTTCCTTATTTTTTGGAGAAAAGAAATTTAGATATCTTCATTTAATATATGGACAGCCTCAAATCTAATCCATTTTCTGAACCATACTGGATAACCCACCTGAGTCTGTGTTTCCTATTTCCTAGAAACAAATATTTTAAGCACTTGCCTAATGAGTAAATGTGAAGTGTGAATTTTCCTCTTTTTTAAGATGAAGGAATTAGTCAAATTCAGCATAGATTTTTCAGATTTACTCACTGAAATTTAATCTGGGAGCCATTATTCAAATTATGAGTTAGAATAGATGGCTACCTGTCYCTGTCTTAATTAACTTTACCAGAGTTCCTTTTAGTATTAGTTCTTTAGGTGCTATTTTGTGAAATACTAGGGCATCTTAACATCTCAGTGATATTTACACTGTGTTAGCTGTCATCTTAGATTTTAAATCAAATCCCACTTGCCACACCTTTAACCCTTAGCTTTGCTACCAGGCATGCTGCATCCGGTTTGGAAGGGGGAAATAATATTTTTATTTTAAATTTCTTCTTTCTCCCCACTTCTGTCCTTTTTTTTTTCTCTTTATTTATTTGAAAAAGAAATTATAATAATTCTTGGTAAACAATGCTTTCTGTTTCATTATGACAGAGGGTTCATGTAGAGAAGAAAATGTGTCATACATGCAATCTGTAGCATATGACATGTTGGACCAAACTATTTCACACTATGCAGCATATCACATGCCATATAGGGCCAGGATATTTATTTATAATCAGTTTAATTGCTTATTATTCAGAAAATTCAAATGAGCCACAGTTTATTATTTTAATTTTCATTTTAACAAAATATTCACAATACGTACCTAACTAATCACATTGCCTACAAAGGTAGCAATTTACAGTTTTGCCACGTATTTCACTACTGTGTGTTTGCCAAGATATTTTTTTGCTATTCTGCTGTTGTCACCTGTCACTCAGTGAAAACACTTGGCTGGCATTATACGGCATCATTGATCTTTACCTAATGTGAAGTAGGTGACATAGCTTACGGCTTCTTCAATCATTTCTTGATTGTGAAAACTTTGCCAAGTCCCTTTAGATGTGTAGGACATCAGACTGTAGATCATGATTCTCATTTGGAAAAGAAGGATATTAATTCCTAACAAGAAATTAACAGCAAAAGAAGGAAGGATTGTCCTGTTATAATAAACCTGAGATTTTCGTAAGATGAACAATTAATAATACTTTTAAAGAAGAAGGAATATTCCAAAACAAAATGTCTTCTTGAAAGGTGCATTATGCAAATCTATTCTTATTAATGGTTGTGGAACTGAACACAGTCTTAAGGAATACCAYGAAATACTTTTATTTAAATAATAATTCACTCAAATTCTGCTTTTAGGCACAAAAAGAACATTTATATGTTTGGGATTTATTGAGAATATACAGAAAATATTACTAAGATTTGTATAACTTCACCAAGTTCTTGCAGTTTGCTTTCTAAAATTGAGTATTTTCAAGATACAATTTTTTTCTGTACCTAAATATGTCAAGATAGGTTTTAAAACCTTGCACCACATATTTTTTTTAATTGAATTGCTTTATCGTAGCATAAAATCAGTCACACTTGAACTTTTGTATTGTTATAGTAGATATGAAGTGGGTTTATAGCAGTATGAAGTCAAGAGCTGAGTTAAAATAAGAGCAGGAGAATAAAAGCTCAGTGTGGAAGATGGTGTATTTGATGAACTTCACTACTGCTGCTATGATTTCTAACACTCATTTTATATCTAAAAATGCAATTTTTTAAAAAATTTTGTTTTAAATGTCATTGATAAAGAAGCTTTTGATGTCTAGATATTCAGTAAGTTAAGAAAAGCTCTAACAGTACCTCCAAAACCAGCAGTTTTTGCAACCTACTTGAAAGGATTCTGAACATGGTGTCTGAATAACACACTGACTCACTAACACTGGTTTTTAGTTAGTGTTACAGCACTGGGGAAACCACAGAATGAGAAATAAGCTAATGCTGGTTTAACACTAAAAAACAGGATGACTTGTGTCAGCCAATAAGATATCAGCCCTGGCTAATATTTAACTAATAAAGAATTAAAGCCTATAATTTATGCTACTGAATATTGGTCACCGATTTTTTGTCTTTCTTCAAAGGAAAATGTCATTCAAGGTATGCAAAATGTCATTCAAGGTATGCAAGATGTCATTCATTTTGGATTCTGCAAGGAATATTACTCATTAACTAGCAAATATGATCACTATGATCTTATCCCTTTGTGGCAGGTTAAATGGATTAAGAACTTGCCAACCCATAGATCTTATCCTGATGATATTTGACACTGACAAGCAGAGGGAAATGGGAGAGGAGTGGGATTTCACATTGGTTGGTACTGGTGTGACTGTCTCAGAAGTTTCTGTTCATTCCCTAATCAAAAAAAAGGGATGTGGTAGTGAGGTTGTCTTCAGATATGAAGAATCAAAGAGGTACCATATGTGAGGAGATCGCTAGTGCTCTGATTTAAGAAGAAAACTACAGACACTACTGACCAAAAGCTTTTTTTTTCCCAGAGGAATACTTTAATTCAGACAGTGGAAGATTCTGTAAAGTTCTATTCTGAAGCTTATAACATCATATTGATAAATCATTAGACATATAATGGATAAAAATACTAATTTCAAAAAGTCCAAGGGTTTAAGGTCTACAGTGATAGCTATAGGAGATGGTTTTCACACAGAAAACTTTCACATTAGCTGCAGATTCATATACAAAAGACAAAATACAGAGAAGAAAAAGGAGAATAAATTTCTAACATGACCATGAAAAATACAATGAAGGAAGAGGGAACATGTACAGAGATGTTATAAAAATTGGTGTGAGAGATGGAAAAAATTATTGCTGGCTTAAAACAACTGAAGTGTGTGAGTGTGGAGGGGTGAGTCATGACAAGCTCTGCAAAGAGTGGATGGTGCACTACTCCACAGCCTGCCCTTGGACAGTCTAGTCCAGTCCAGAATGGCTATCAGCACTGGCACACCAGAAGGTCCACCTGGAGGGCCCCAGGAGACCAAAAAAGATAAAAGCACTTGCACTAAGGCATATCGTTTTTATTTTATTTGTGCTGCTTGCACAGCACATAGTTTTTTATTTTCTAGTAGCTAAGATAGTGCTGGAAATCAAGCAGTGAATGACTCTTTCTCTGCCCCCTTTCTTTTCTCTTTCTCTCTCTCTCATTCTTTCTTCTCCAAATTTCCATTACTCAAAATCTGGGTAACCTAAAGTTGTGTGGGTTAGAGTTTGCTAAGTAGGTGAAATGCTTTATTTCAGCTGAATGTTGCTTTAAAATTTGCCAAGTACCATTATTTTTCAAAGTTTGCCAGTAAAAGTTCGTTGTTTAAACTCCTGAGAATGTTGTCACGTTTCTCCTGTGCACTTGCCTCAGGAAATTAAAAAACCTAAACCCGTGTAAGGAACTTGTTGAGTGAGTCCACAGCTTTACAGATGACAGGAAGAATTTGTGCGCCTGATAATCCAAAAATATGCCAGTTTCTCTAGTGAAGAAGAGTGACCATGAGCCTAAGAAGCCATTGAAACAAGATTAATGTGTTTTCTGAGGCATGCATGAGGTGTAGCACACTCATGGGAGATGTAGCAGCTGCATGTCTGAATGTAGTTTTATTTAATTGTGAGTTATTTATTCTTTATTATCATATTTATCAGAGACAAAAGTAGTGACAAAGCTACCTCAGCTTATGTCTACATTTTAATACTATTTCCCTTCCAAATGACTTTATGTAACTGCCTTCTGACCACGTATTTCCTACAGGTATCACACAAACTTTACTGTCATTCATTGAGTCTCATTTACACATCAGAGTGCCAGGTAAATGGCACATCTCTTTCAGTAGTGTACAGAAGGATCTTGCTATTTTGAACTAAAGACTGCATTTAACAAAATGTAAAAAAAACCTCTGTGACAAGTCTAACCAAGTAAAACTACTTAAAATGTGTCTGCTTGAAGGAAACAGTCAGTAACAAAGACCTAGATAATTTTGGAAGCCATTTTTCAAGATGCGCTATTATTACAGAGAGAACAGTGCTCTCTCCCATAATATTTATGCAAGGCAAGCTATGTGCTTTACATTCACTCTTTAACTATGTTTAAATTTCTTCCTTTTCATCTTCACTCTAAGCTCTAGAATKATTGATTTGATAAGGTGCAAAGTGCACATTTTCAATATATGATTGCTAAAATATCAAAAGAAAGATCTGCTTTTCCTTCAATGAAGTAGTTATGTGCTGGAATTTGTTCTCCAAATCATGAGGTAGTTTGAAGTCTAATATCATTGAGGAGTGTATTTCATATGCTACATGTACTTTGTTCAGCTACAACCATTTGGCAAAGGAAAAAGTAATAAAAATTCTTTATTGAAATTGTACTTCATATTTGTCTGTAAATTCTAGCTTCTCTGATAGTGAACATGGCTTTCTGTAAAGAAATAATCAAATGTCTTTTCTGATGTTTTTATACTAACCAGAAAATAAAGTTAAAGTTATACAATGAAGTCAGTAGCTCCAGAGACAATATGCAATAAAACCAGGCATAGACATTCACCCTATTCCAAGTMCATACAGAATCAAAGAGAAAATTATAGATTCCTGAGAATCTGAAACCATATATCCTTAGCTGCATTATCTAAAGTTACTGGGGTTTCCAAAAGAACTCAAGTCCTCTAATGTAAATAGACATCTGAAGTTGAAACCTCTTTTGGTAGGGCAGTCTTTACTCACCAACAGTGCTAGATTCTCCCTTGTATTACAGTTCCAAAATGTGCCTGTAAATTATTTCTTTCCTCTGAGGCAAGATRAAAGTTTCCTCAAATAGAGTAATTTTCTCATCTGAAATAATGATGCTTCAATGAAGTAATAAGCATGAAAAACAAGTGAAGACCCAAATCAGAGCACTGGAAAAGGCACAAGGCAGGGCAGTGGCACGTAAAAATAGATTTCCAATGCTGCAGGTTCTCTTGAGTAGCCTCCATTAATCGTTCTAGAGGCTGTAAATTATTTACACCATGTTCAATCTGCCATCACCACGCGAAAGTTTTGGATGTCTTCAGGCTTAAGAAAATCATCCCATATGCTGGATAACAGTTGGATATATGTGTGTATATATACACAGGCATACATACATATATACATATACATATATATATATATATATATATAACCTTAGAAATATGATGGGCTTTGTATTCCAGGACATCTTGACCTAGTTCTGAATGTAATTTGATAAAATGTCTGGGGCTGTGTAGTCTGTAAGCTTTTCATTAAGTTATTCTAAGACAGATGCTGGGAAAGAAAGAGATGTCATACAAGGTTATAACATGTCACAAACATTGCAGAACTACTGTCTGTACATATACATACTGTTAAGATCTAAAATGTGAAGCCAGAAAATTGTAATTAGTACTAAAATGCTGGATATACTGTTCTCTGGAATTTTAAAAAGCTCTTCTAGCTTTCATTGCCTTTTATAATTGCATACTACTTTCTCATTTTATTGTGCTTTTCACAACTAACTATTGATGGCTATATGTATTAAATATGTTGAATATGACCAAACTATCAAAATTGAGGGTTATATTTTTAATGAGGTTTAAAAATACAATCCAAACAGCATAAGTCTAGAAAATGGATGTTGCTATATCACAAAAAAACCCCACAAAAAACAACAACAAAAAAMCCCTAATTAAGACCCTTAGCTCTTCCATTACTTTTTTTATCAAATTAAAGAGTAGAAATCCATGTACACCGAGATATTCTAGAGAAAATATTATATTTTCACTAGCTGTAATCTCTGTAATTTAACAGGTCTGTTCCATAACACAAAAACACCATTCTCCTGCATGCTGGCTTTTTAATGGACAAATGTGTCAGGAATGTGGAGCAATAGAAGAGATGTTTTGCTCCATTCTGACCTTTTGTAGTCGCAGTGATGCGATTAAASCAAATGAAAGCATGCTGTCCTAATAGTGCAGCTTCAGAGTGGAAATTCTTGCCAAATAGTATATAATTATCTGCTAAATGTATTTCTGTACTAAAATGTGCTAAAACCTTAAAATTTATGGGTTTCTCAAAGTAGGAAAGCTTAAGCTGCTAGAGAGAACAATGGTTCTTCATATAATAGCCTTGGAAGTGTGGTACAGGGCCCATAATTAGRTATTCATTTGATCTCTGGCAGTACCTAAATCTATGTAACTCAACCATACTGAAGGCCCACAGACCTTTTCCATAACAGCTTACAATCTATTCACCTAGAACCTGGAGACACACAGAAAAAAATCACTAAGCTAAAAAATGTCAGGTTTGTGTGTTGTGTTACATAAATGTCTAAGTTCATGTTTTTTTTCCTCAAGATATGTCAAAATGACAGATAAATACCATCTGCAAAAGACCCCAAATCACTTTTTTTTTCAACAAGAGAGTTCTAATCCACATGAAAGGAGGCAGTGCAAGGAGTTTTGTTCTGAACTGCTCTTTTCTTCTGAATAGATTTCTCTGAATCTGTTACACATCATCAAAAGTAATTAAGTACTTATTGATACCAAGATAAACAGTAAGACAAACAAGGACACTTGTTCAGATGGCTATACATCTAATATACGTTTTTACCTCCATACCTGTAGAGAACCAAAGGATAATTATCTGGTTTATGCTCACTCTTGGTTAAAGTATCAATACAGGCAGTAGCTAAAGATGACTCAAGTGTCTCTCTAAAAATGGATTATCACAACCTCCCTAAAGGTCTGTTTCTTTCCATTAATATGAAGGGATTTTTGTTAACTACAATACAGACTGTTTCAGATGTCTAAGTTAATTGGAATGAAGCTGACTTAAAGACATGCATCTCTGGTGTAAATTTTCTTTATTAACAGCCAATCAAAAAATGTCATTCTGAGGGGCCCTCATTCATGGATATGTCTTTGGGGGGATGCTCTATCTCATAGCAGGAAAAGGGGTTTGAGACTCTCCTCAGKGTCAGGCAGAACACAGAAACAACCACAAAACCACAAATTAAATGCAAGGAGTAAATTTTTCTTTGTTACCTTGACAACCATTTGATACCAAGCACCTGTGCAGAAGCWCAAAAATACAATGCAGGCACTGCAGAACTCAATCCATGCTAGAGGATCACCAGACCTGCTGTCTCCATCTGTACTTCAGGGATTCACCCAGGAGTGGTTTACCACTGCACTTTAATATTTCACCTGGAAGGGCAGGAATCTCAAGCATGTTCAGTGGGGTGCCTCTAAGTTTATCACAGACCTATGTTATCAAAACATGTAGGTTCCTGTCAAACACAAGACTAAACAATGATTATTATGATACTTGTGCAATATTTAAATGGCTTGATTTACCTTTTATTTCCTCATGTTCATGAAGAAAATCATAAACCTGTATTTAAATAAAACTTTGATGGGGAGTAAGGTCTTCCACCAACTTCCTCTTCATTGTACTGAGGGCTTGATTGCTTGTGTATGGCACKACAAAGACTACTCCCCTAAGTCTGGAGACGTGGGCTTCCTTTCCATTTTTGTAATTTGGGTCTCYTTTAGCTTTTATGGATAAAATGCAAAAGGGCAGTATCACAAGCAATGCAGATGATGTCTCAGACATTATGATATGAGTGCATGATCTGCAAATCATAATTATGTTGCTCTTAATATACAACAGCCCAATAATTGGGCTTGAAGACAAAACTGTGTCAGTCTTATTGATTTTTTTTTTTTCTTAAGCCATTTACCTGAAGTTCAGTAAGTTAAATGATAGTCTGTCTCTACGCTATGGGAAATTATTTCATGCTTTCATATGTATGAGATTTTTTCATATCTATGGGAAATGAAAATATCACCATGAAAATTCAGGCTCAAAAATTAAGAAATGTTAAAATTTAAAAAGTAAAGAAATTACCTTTCATGGTCCAAAATCTCCTGAGATTTGAAGCTCTTTTTAACATTTGGGGCCACCATTCAGATACTTAATTTTGAATACATTTTTTATAAAGCCTATGTTACAGCATCATTGTATAATTGTACTTTCACATTAAGAAAAGAAAAAAAAAGGTTTACAGCCTTAGGTTGTTTGAATATTTTAGAGTCAGGAGAGTGACTTTAGCTTTTCCTTGTGATATTCCCTATTGCTTCTTTCCAGTGACTTCTACAACAAAATTCAAAGTCAAGCACAAACATAAATATGAAAATCACATTCAAGTCTGCCTTTGATATTAAGCCTATAATCAAGCTGTTGAACATAAATGGGTTTGAGGTAAAAGGTAAAACATAATTCAATTTTTCTGCTTCATTCTGTCAGTTAAGGAATCTCTTTTTAAAGATATCCAAGGCACAAATATGACTAAGATCATCACTCTTTTTAGGATCAATTTATCTATTAAAGGTTATAAAACATAGCCTGATCCTTTACAGTACAAAGTTGAAATCAATGTCATGACATTTAACAAATGTTATAATAAATAGCATTAATATATTAAAATCAATAAATATATTCATAGACAGTATCTTATGAATTCTCGGATAGATGCACCATAGTGGCAAGATCAATAACATGATTGAAATTTTCCTAGATAACTTTAGATATCGAAAATAGTGTTGGTAAATCATGTACATCATCTACAGTCAGTGAAGATAAAGGTAGAAAAATTAATATAATATGTTATAGACACCTGTGTAGGGTGAGGGAAGATTTCTAGGGAAATGAGACAAAATAAACCTAGCTTTTCTTTCTTCCTGGAAAAGAAAGCCAAGAYGAGATATAATGAAGGGGGTAAGAGAAAGAGATATTTTATAATGGAGATATTTTACAATGCAGATAATCCATTCCTGGCGAAAGAGTGATTTGCCAGGTCAATTGAAAAAGGAATTTTATCTCTGAAGTCAATATTGTTCCTTGTTAATGTCTGTGCAGCAGTATTACCCCAAAAGACTATGGGTATGTACAGGTGGAGCATATCAAGCTTCCATTATATAATGCAGCAATAGGCAGATTTAATTTGACAAAACACTACACACTTAGTAACTGCTGTTGGACAAATAACAGTAAATGCAGACAGAGCTTAGTCAATCCTTTTGAAGAAAACAGTGGTAGATGCAATCTGACTATCTTATATAACAATTACTTTTTCTAAGTTTAATTAAAGTCATAGTTGTATATTTCTTTTTCTTTAGGTGGTCTAAAGAAGCCTACTATTGTAAACACAGGTTATGAAACTCAGATACAGAAATTAGCCAATTTGACCTTGCTTTCAGCAAGAGCATAATACTGTCCATGAAATTAGAGCATGAGATACACTGCCACAAAAAGCAGTTCATTTAATAGTGCCCATTCAATTTAAAAACACTGATGAGGGGTCCTCAAGATGTTTGCCAAGTCCTCAAAGTCAATAATCTCACAAAGATGGCAAATCATGCAACATAATTTATATAGAAAAGGAGCCGTGTCAAAATATCATTAATTTTAGATCATGGCTGGAGTAACTTTACATAAAGAAATATTCCTAAATATAATTGTTGTATATACCAATAATTGGAACTATTATGAACATATTATTGAATAGATAGGGGGTTGTAAATGTTTAAAAATAAATACTAATATAAAAGTTACTAAAGATTACCCCTAAATTTTCAAAAGTGCCATCAGTAATAGAAAATTAAGGTATTATAGAAATTAATAAAACCACATACAAGAGTTTCATGGATAAAAATATTTGCCAGCTTAAAATAGCAGAATGAAATWAATATTAAGGTATCAAATTGATAATATATTAGATAGGGTGCCAAAAACCACAAAGCCCAGGGCTCCAAGCACACTGCAGCTGCAAAAGGCATGCCAAGGGGAACACAGAACTGCCACAACATCACTCTCTACACACCTTTCTTTGTTCAGCCAGCCTTAGCCCAAGGCTGCTTTTACTGCTCTGCCTAGGGTTAGGGTTCCGCCTAAGGTTAGGGTTCCAAAAACCACAAAGCCCAGGGCTCCAAGCGCACTGCAGCCACAAAAAGCATGCCAAGTGGAACATAGAAGCGGCACAACATGACTCCCTCCGCACCATTCTCTGTTCAGCCAGCCGTAGCCCAAGCCTGCATTTACTGCTCCGCCTAGGGTTAGGGTTCCGCTTAGGGTTAGCATTCCGCCTAGGGTTAGGGTTTCAAAAACCACAAAGCCCTGGGCTCTAATCACACTTCAGCCGCAAAAGGCATGCCAAGGGCAACACAGAACTGCCGCAACATCGCTCTCTCCACTAATCTCTCTTTTTAGCCAGCCCTAGCCCGAGGCTGCTTTCAGTGCTCTGCCTAGGGTTAGGGTTCCTAAAACCACAAAGCCCAGGGCTCCAAGCACACTGCAGCTGGAAAAGGGATGCCAAGGGCAACACAGTCCTGCCACAACATGGCTATTTTTGCTCCTTTGTCCTTTGCACTTGTCTCATTGCCCTGCTCTACTTTCCCCCTGATGTGGTTCCGGTCCTACTAAGCCTACGCTTCAGTTCTACTGCTGTTACAGAGGGTATTCCTTGGGAACATAATTGTTTTATGTATAATTTACTGCCTGATAATCTCTGCTTTTCAGAGTATGATTTTTGTTTCCCTTTGTCAAAGACACTAGATTCCAGGTGAAAATAAATTTCTTCCTTTGATTCTTGAAATACTGAATGTAGATACCTAAAATATTTCTATATAAATATGTGTATATTTTTTTGAAAGCCTGCTCTACCTACCTTCGTTTTTAGACCTTGTATCTTTTTACCAATTTCAAGTGACTGACCTGTTTTAATAAAGGCTGGCAGAAGTAGCACCATTCAGTATATCATAAAGCTTAAGTTTAACAGGCGGTTGGAATAGACTGTGAAGTTGTGTTTGCTACAGCTTTATTTAAAGATTCACAGAAAGTTGGCAGACATACAAGAGGACTATTCATCTGTTTCAAAAGTTCTATAATATGGAAAGATGTATGTATGGCAATATTGCATTCATACTTAGCTCAATTACAGATACTTCTAGAAGGTTTGAAGACAGAGAATGATTTTGCACTTGCAGTTTTTGTACTTTTATACTTTATATTATTTAATGCTTTGCAGTCACAGCAAAAAGGACTTAAAATAGAGCCTGTTATTGTACTATTCATAGTGTTACCTGATAAAAGCTAAAAGGATCTGGTCCCATGTGTAGAGAATCAGCCAAATATCTATTAACCCATACAGTGTACCTCCAAAATTAGGGGAAACACCTCAGCTGTAACTAATGAATATTAATTTCTTGAAGTGATACAAATATCTGAAAAGAAGATTTTTCTAGAAGACAAGGGTTCAGTTCATGATTGGAGCAGCAGTTCAAGCTCACATTTTCTGAAGTTTATTAGAGTTAGCCAGTGAAAAGCTTTTAACAAATAACTCTCTTGGTTAATTCAATATTTTCCCTTTTCATGGATTATATGCTATGATCTCAATTGCTTTCCATTTACCAATAAAAATGCAAGCCTGTGTGTCTGCTATTTTGCTACAATTAAGCAATAATTAATTTTTTTTTTCCTTTTTTAACAATTAAAACAAACACTAATAGAAAATAAACTATACTTACCATATGAACATTTTAGATTCTGGCTCTTCTGTGACTGTGTGAATTGTGTATTGTGGCAGTTATTCTTGCAGAGTCCTTGTACCATCTAAAGCTGCCTGAGTATCATCATCAGTCCAGATGTTGCTGAAAGCAACAATGAGAGTGCTCCATATGATTTTGTCCCACAGAGGCCATCTTCTAACTGGGCTAACTGGAACACCAGTGATGTAAATACAGAAAGTTTCTACATGGTGTTCATCTGTACAGCAGGAAGGTTTCCTAAGGCTGGGAAGTATTCATTAATATATTATCTTTTCTGACTCTTTTTGTATAGAAGACTGTAATGAGAGTGCTCAAAAAAGCCCATCAAGCTATAGTGTTTTGGGAGTAGTCTGTGTACATTTCAGTTGTGTAGTCAGATATCTGCTCAATATTTTGCAGATTTTCTTTTTGGGTGGTCTTCGCTTCTTTTTTCTTTTTTTTTTTTTTTTTTTTTTTTTCTGCAGGATGGCAAGTTATATTCTCGTATTTTGCAGAAAACATGTAAAATCTGTTCTTAAAATTTCACTGTAATTCATCAGCCTACTCAAGCACTAGAAAAGTTTCCTACTCTGAGGAACAAATAGCTGTATACAAAAAMAATTAACTAGAAAAGATTGCACCAATAGCACAAGAATGCTCTACTATATCTGGAAAACAGAATGCAGAAGGAAAGAACTATAGATGGTTCCTTAATCTTGTTTTTTGTTAAAGCTAATATGAACTTCATTTTACCTGAAATGGCAAATATAATGTAAATAAAGAAAAATGCAATGTCAGGAGAAGTCAATATTGTTAAAAAAAGGAACAGCCAATTTTTATATTGTTCAAGTTCATGAAATCAAATCATTACTGGACAAGTTCATAAACTATAAAATATTTAATGACAATATGTATTTCTTTACTAGGAGGGCTTTTTTTGGCAACTAGTCACTTTTCAAGGATCTGGTAACTTTGAATCATGTAGAAACTTCACCCTTCACTATGAAAATGTTACTCTGAGCAGTGAATTGTGAAAACTCCATGTCTTATCATGGCTTGGCACCCATGGAGCCTAATGCTGGTTCAAGAACAACAGCAATATTTTTGCAGTGTTATTCATACAGGATATCTCATGATACTTTAAAATAAAGTAACAAAAACAAGAGTCTACACACTCTGGCAAAAGCCCATCCAAAAGTATTGGATTTCTATCTATCCATATCATAARGCAGAGGCTCAGGTTTTTTGTTGATGAAAGGCTTTGATTCTGTAAGCGTGGAGGCGAATAATGGGGAGGAAGATGTTCTTCCTCTCAATTTATTTTAAAAATAAGAAATTGGACATTCCACAGGCTTTGTGCTCTGTGGCGTCTGAGAAAGACAATGGAGAATTATAAATTCATAGATACTGAAACAAAATGAGGCCCTTAGACAATGCAGGGGAGAGGTATATAAACTAGAAATGCTTCAGGCTACCRTGGAGGAAACTCCAGTCCTGAAGCAATATGCTGAAAATTTTCAGTCTTGGTTAAAACTTCATAATAGCAGTTTGTATTCAGTGAAAATAACAGATTGATCTTTTTCTAGGTATAGAAGAGAGGGAAAAAACCCTGCTCAATATCACTGAGCCTGGTGTTTTAAACCTAAAAATATAAAAGAAAGAATAGGAGTGGGAAGCAGTGAAGAGGGAAGCCTATTTTTGAAGGTACTTAAAGGAGGACTATTGCACCAACTCACCTTCAATCCTTTAAAAATTATAGAAAAAAATTCTTCTAGAATCAACTAAATTGTAAGTTAAAGAAAAAAAAATTACAATGGCTTAAGATTTGTGCTATACTAAAAGTAGAAAAAATATTATCCTGTAAACTCACCACAAAATGAATTGCTGAATCTGTAAAGGTTAGACACAAAGGAACTATTTATTGTATAAGTGACTCCATACTTTACTCAAATTGAAAATTTTCACTGGTGCTGAATTTGTGGAATCAGATTTTCTGCTGTTGTCAGTGATTGTAATTTTACTGAAAACAAGGTTGTTTTGCACATCAGATTAACTCAGAAGCCTTTCCTAGTAGCTTTTGCTTTTCTTTAGCCTAGCATACACATATTTTCCTGTTGTGCAATGTGATCAGGTTGTTTGCAAGCTGGAGATGGAATGAGATTTGTTTGGGTAATTCCCAGCTAAAGTGTGATCCCCTGGGGAATTACAGCCTAGAGTCATAATTTAGAGCAATACCTAAATTGTGCAAATTCATTCAAGTGCAAGAACGCTTAGAGTTTTAAATAGCAAAAACTGTAATCAGCCTCTTGGTATATATGTTTCCAACACACCACAGACATACAGAACCATGAAGAACACTCTCCCAATTGCTTTAGTTATGTAAAACACAATCATCAATACCTTATTGTTCTTCATAGAAAATAAAGACTAGATCCCTTTTTGTTTTGAAAGAAGAGAATTTGTTTCATATACTGTGATGTAGATAACCTTCATTGACCTTGGATCTGTTAAATGCATGTCTAATAAGTAAACATCTAATTGATTAATGAGATTAAATTTAGCAAGTAAAAGCAAAATCAACTTTTGAAAGGTAGCAAAAAAACCATAACAGTATAAAACAAGGTTATTTTATTCTTATTTAGTCTTCTACATTGTTCATTGTGTTAAATCAATGCATCTGTTAGAGGGACATGTAATTCCTAGTGTGTCCACCTCCTAGTGACCTATTCTTACTCTACAATCCTTGTTCCTCATTCCATTCTGCTGGAATTCTCTCATGCATCATTGTCCCAATAAAACCCACAAAAGCTAGGTCAGGAACAGTTTTAAATTATTTTAGATTCTAATGAAGAAGAGAATAAACAACACTCTGGGGACTGAGAAACACTGTAACAAAAAATTGAGGTCAATGAGTTCCTGAATTTCTATGGACCTAGACAACAATACTAAGTGACAAAGTATCACACTATACAAATTTTGTAAAGGCAGAATTTCTTTCTCTCTTTTTTCATAATACATTTCATAAGGGCATTGGTAGCTTTTTGTGGTCAGCAAATAAGATTAGGAGWAGGAATTGGTGTCCATGAAACAATTTCTAGAGATCATGGATTTTTGTGGGTGAAGATACTGTATACCTAAATGAAGCATGAAACTGAAAATGCAAATTTATGCATGGATTTTTATATTTGGACTGCTATACAGAAAGGACATAATATTTCAACCTATTTTAAAGGTTAAGCAACCAAAAATAGCTTATGCTTTTTAGGATGATGCTCATTTTTGGTTTTTTTTTTAATTATGTTCTTTAGACATAACATACAGCAGTGATCAAAATTTCATCAGTGTCTCTACCTCTTGAGTGACATTTTTACTTCTAAAGAGGCTACACAGAGTCTGGTGAGTTGTTAATGAGCAAATGAATTCAGTGGTTGTGGTTTAAAATTGACAGAGAAATACAGAGAGATTATTGGCTCACGTGATATCTGTCAAAYATTATTTCTGAAAACAGCAGTATCTACTTCCTGAACATGATTGTTCTGCTAGTTGGCACCACGTATAATAGAATAATAGAATCATCAAGATTGGAAAAGACTTTTAAGATCCTCAAGTCCAGCCACTGATGAGCTCTCTGTTCTTCTCACATATGGAGATATCAGGCATTGCTTTTCTAGCAGACACTCTCCTACAGCCCATGCAGAAGACCACTGTGAAGCAGCTGGTCCCCTGCAGCCCATGGAGGCCCACAGTGGAGCAGAGGTCCACATTCAGCCCATAAGAAACCTGAGGCAAGAGCAGGTGGATATGTGCTAAAAGAAGCTGTAACCTGCGGAAAGCTCATGCTAGGGCARGCTCTTGTCAGGAGAAGCATCCCATAAGGATACTAGGACACCTCAGGGATTAGGACATCTTTTCCTCCATTGTGTTTCTATGCTTAGTAAAGGAGTCCAACTTCAGTGTCTTTTATATTTTAAATATCAATATTTAAAATATATATATATTAAATTAATCAGTCATTCACTATCATCTGCTGTTTCTCTGTATAAAAAGAAGATAAATGACAGCTTGTGCTATCATATTATACATGGGATGAAACAATAGATCAGACCACTTTTTACTCAGTGTATCATATATTTCTGAAGACATAGCATTTTTAAGGCAGTTACTCCTGAATTTCTTCACACTGACATTGTAACCTTTATGAATGGTTGGCTCTTTGTGTTAATGATATAGGAAATTAACAGATACAGTACAGTGGTGATGAGGGGTGCTACTTTGGATGGCTGCTCTTTTTATGGTTTGATCCAAAATTCATTAGTGTCAGTGGAACTTCTCTCATGCTCGAAGGTCAACATGCTCCAAGSAGTTTGCAAGAGTAGTCTGAATTGCCAAGGTAGGTCTACCTTTCAGGATATTATGAAGAATTTTAGGAATTCCTAGTAGAAAAATCTATAAAATTTTATCAAAAGCCTCAGATGACATTAATAACTCTTATCTACAAAAACACACCTAAGGTTTCTGAATTTCTGCTTCAAAATAATATCAGAGATTTTTTACAGAATGTTGAAGAAAAAGTGACTTTAATTCTTTTTTCCCAAAAAAMCAGAGCAATATTTTTAAAATTATTAAAATTGCAATAAAAAAGCATGAATGTTTACAATAAAGGTATCAACAAACTGAAATAAAGTATCACATTATAAGTCTATTTTCTAAATCTTATGACTTTTACTTCAATTTTTTCTATAGATTTGTTCCTATGAACAATAAAACCAGGGCTAGATAAATGAAGGCAAATACCATAAGTGCCATTTGCTGTAAATCATATATTTGCAATATTTCTGTCCCTCCCCCCATGTGGTTTGTTGCTTTTTTTAGTTATTTATGTATGCATTTATTTATGTATTTATTTGAAATTGTAGTTTCTGACATCCAAATATGCAAACTAACATATACAATTTGCCGTTGGAACTGCAAGGAGCATGTGTCATATGTGTGTTTGTCTGTGACCACAGAGGAATACGCAAGAGTGTCTAGATAATTTGCTAATTGTAGAAGCCTAAACTGAGTTTTTAAAATCCCTTTGGTTAGGTTTGACTGGATGCACAAATCACATGTTGTGTGATTTGCTCTTCACTGGCTGACTGCAATTTTTTATAATTAAGTTTTCAGTGTGTATGTTTTTTTAAACAAGCTTGTCATGACTATGCTTAAAATTAATTTAAAAATGGGTGTTTCTGGGAAAATTCAACAGATAAATTTCCTTGTTAGAACAAGTATCAGAAGAAAGGAAATTGGTGGTAGTGGGGGGGGGAGGGCGGTGGGTGGGGCTGAATCTTAAGAGAACAAAATTCTGGTTTTATGGTTTTCCCATGGATATTCATAGTCCATGTTTTTGAAGTATTTATCTATCACTACCTCAAATCCTTATTTGTTTGAATAGAGCAAGTGAATAGAGCATGATACTGGGCATCTGTGAAAGCACAGGAAATATACACAATTCATCAGAGTCTGTTTCGGACTAGAGAGCTTCTCAGACTGTATTATAAAAGCAAAACTTGCCAGAAGAGTACAGAAATTGATCTGAAGTCCTTTTGGCTTTAACAGACTAAATGTGCTCATTGAAGTAATTTCAGTGTTCAAAAGGAACAGTTTATATAAAATGGTATTTTTTCTGAAAGATTAAGATCATTTCTTTACATTTTTCGGCTTAGTAAAACTGTCTGGATACTAAATGTGTTAATGATCTTCCTTAAGTTGATATAAATAYATAAATCAAAGTATAGCTATACTTTTTGCTTTACCATTAAGTATTTTTTTTTTTAGCTAAAGCCAATTATATTTGTGGTGGCTTATCACAGCAATTATATGAAGCAGCAGGCCAGTTAGTAATGACTTTTTTGTTAGGGGAGTGCTAAGAACACTTCCAGCAGAGCTCCATTACCTGGATTACAATCACAGTTTTAAATTAGGTACCAATGCAACTAATTTAGTTTTGTTTTTGTACTTAATTGGTCATTAACTTGTTCATGCCAATAATTCTATTTCTATGCCACTCAGTCATTAAATACTCCCTGCATTTACCTAGAAGCATTCCCACCTGCAGAAAAAACAGGAGATTGCTATGAAACATTTCTGTGTCTACATGCCACCTCTATCTCTTCATGAACAAATTCCAATGATAAAACCTTTCTTTTTCCACCATAGTACCCATAAGGTCATGAGGTCAATAACATAAGTCAATAGGAGCCTGGTAATTGCTACTTTGGATCAAGCAGTCTTTGTGTGTAGTCCAGTATCTTGTTGCTACGAGGGACTAGAACCACATACTCATAAAGCAGATTAAATGAACAATTCTGAAATAATTTTAATGAAAGAGGAGATTTCTTCATATTCTTGATGACTACATTTTGTTTTACTTCCTGAAATAAGATAGTTTGTAACTTTTTGTTTCAAAGAAATAATTCTATTCCATGCAAATGTAAATGCTCTCATTATCCATATAAATGTTTAATCCTTTTTAAAATTCTGCTAATCTTTTAGGCCTCAGTGATATTTTTGTGGCAATGAGCTCTCTAGGTTAATTATGCATGTGCAACAAAGTATATCCTTTTATCAGTTTTAAATTTAAATCCTGCCTATTTACTGCTACACATAGGAACTTTATAAATCTATATTGTGCAATTTTCTGCTCCAGGCATTTTCCTCAAGTGAGTGTATGCATGATTATAATGCCTGGAGGATGCCTTAATAGACTCTTCCCATCTCTAACTCCTCTCATCAGTGTGTTTCTCCATGAAACTAATTTTTGGATCAGTGGATTTGGTTTAGAGCTGTGTCCAAGGCAGAAAGTTAAGTGCAGACTTCTTCAAACATTCTAGGAAGCAAGTTAAAGTGAGTAAACTTTCTGTAGTAAAAAAGAAACAGGTTTTTAAAGCCATACTCAGACTAGGCAATAACGAAGGATAAATAATGAGGAAAAACAGTATGTGAATATGCACATAACCCACAAATTAGTGTGGTTTTCTTGCCCTCCGTAGTGATTGGACTACAAATCATTTTTTAATCTAATCTAGCCTTTGAGCTRGGAAAGCTAGGTCAATTAGTTCAGGCTGTAAGTTCTAACAGCAGTTACATCCAGAGGTCCAGCTGCTCCTCCCCAAGAGACATTTATCACATTTGTTAAGTTTTAAATATTTTATTTCAGTAATATTCAGATATATCCTGTGTCCAAAGACCAACGGGATTTCTGCAAACAGGTTTTATATAATAGACACTGTTTTGAAGGATTATTAAACAGCCGATTAACATTAATGTTATGAGCTCCTCCTGCTGACTTTTTAACATAAGCCAAATGACATTTGAATGATTAAGTAATTCTTTATTTCTGCAGAATTCTCATTGATTTAAGAGTTTCTTACATAGTGACTTTGCAGGGTTATTTTCATTCACCCTAGTTCAAAGGAAAAGCTGAGGAAGATGGAAAAGRTGATGGGAGATTATTCATAACAATAGAGCAGACAACTGTTGAGATAACMGGAAGATGGAAGCAAGATATTCAGATACTGGAGTCTAAGAAACAAGAACGATAACAGTTAACAGGCCCATTCCATTAGTGGGCCACACAAAAGCATTTGACCCAATTTCTTGGAAGATAGAACCAGAAGTACAAGCCTGGAATCAATCAAATGTCTTTGTCCTGAGAAGCAAATGGACTCCTACACAACTGTGATGGGTTGACCTGGATGCCAGGTGGCCACCARGACACTAGATAGTATCCCTCTTCAGTAGTATGATGGAGAGAGAAAATAAGATGGGGAAAAAAAGCCTTATGAGTCAGGATATGGGCAGTTTAATGAAGCAAAACCAAAGTATGTGCAAATAATACAAAGAAAACAGAAGTTTCATTCTCTATTTCCCAGGACTTTAGTATATATAGTGGCTGCTCTGGAAGACAGAGTAGTAGTTAATTTCCTTCCCTGGTTCCTTCTCCTTTCTCTGAGATTTTTGTTTTGTTTTGTTTTGTTTTTTTTTTTTTTTTTTTTTTTTTTTTGTTTTGGTTTTTTGGTTTGTTTTTTTTTTGCTGAACAGATATCATGGAGTGGGGAATATCCCTTTGGTCACTTTGGGTCAGCTGTCCTGATTATGTCCCCTCCTAAGATATTGCCCACCCTCAGCCTGCTGGTGAGGGTGGAATGATGGAGAGATGGTGCTGATGCTGTGCCAGCCCTGCTCAGCAGCAGCCAAACACCAGTGTATTGCCGACAGCTTTCCGCCTACCAGAAAAAAGCACAACACTCTGAGGGCTGCTCTGGGGAAAGTGAACTCCATCTCAGACACACCCAATTGAGCAACATTTCAAGTCTGGATATAGAAGGAGTAGGATTTTGTCAAGTGAAGAGGTGCCTGTGTTCTGCATTTCAAATACCTGAAGTGTTCATTTATATTGGTCTAAGGGTGTAAGTTTAAGGTTTGGTTTTGTTTGTTTATTTTTTTTAATTTTAGTAACATACAAAGATTTATAGATTTATAATCAGTATGATTAAACAAATATTTGCGAATCTCATGACTTAGAAATACCCAAAGACTGTTTCAGACAAAGTGGTCTGGACGTAAATGGAGCAAAGGCTGGAATTGGTAGGGACCACTAAGGACTGTGTAACTGTTAACTTCACTAAGGAAAGAAAACCCAAACCACAAAAACTGGTCCTGTATCTGCAGTGAATCTGGAGATTCAAAAAGTGTGCTTACATAATTAAGGAGTCCTGGAAAGACCTGAGAAATCATGACTAAGACTTTAAGCTAGGAAACATTACACTGAGAAACTCCTCTCAGAATTAATGTGGAGTCTGAGAGATGCTGAAGAAAATAGAGGTTTGGATGATAGAATCATAGAAAAGTAGAGATTGGAAAGGACCACTGCACTGTCTTCAGTCATCAAGGTTAGGACAGGATAATGAAGTTCTGCAAACAGGAGAACAAGAGGAGATGAGAAAGTGGTGAAAGCAACTTCTAATGCTGCTGTTAATACTTGTGATGCGAGGAAAATTGTTGCATAAGGGAATAAGGGAACAGTAGCAGATAGAGAGTGTCAGTAACAGAAAACGGAAAAGTAGAAAAGTACCTGAGGGTTTTGGTCAACAGTGTGTTCAGGTGACAAGACCAATGGCATCATGTCTTGTATCAGAAATAGTCTGGCCAGGAGGATTATGGAAGAGATTTTTTCTCTGTGCTCAGCGCTGGTGAGGCCACATCCCAAGTCCTGTGTCCCGTTCTAGGCCCCTCACTACAAAAAGGAAATTGAGGTGCTGGAGCAAGTCCAGAGAAAGGGAACAAAGTCAATGAAGCACGAGTCTGATGAGTAGTAGCTGAGAGAACTGGTTTAGTCTGGAGAAAAGTAGACTCAGGGGAGACCTTATAACTCTCTACAACTGCCTGAGAAGAGGTTGTCGTGAGGTGGGTGTTGGTCTTTTCTTCAGAGTAAGAAGCAAATGGACGAGAAGAAATGACCTCAAGTTGGGCCATTTTAGGAGGTTAGATTGGATAGAAGAAAAAATTTCATCACGGTAAGGGTGGTCAGGCACTGGAATGGGCTGTCCAAGAAAGTGTTGGAGCCACCAGCCCTGGAGGTGTTTAAAGGATACATAGATGTAGCACTTAGGGACATGGTTTAATGGAAGTGCTGGGTTAACAGTCACAGCTGATGGTCTTAGAGGTCTTTCCCAACCTATGTTCTGTGCTTTTATATGAGGCACTAAGGGACATTAAGTAGCAGACTTGGCAGTGTTCATTTAGTATTTGGAATCCATGATCTTGAAGATCTTTTCCAACACAAATGATTCTATCATTCATAGATATGAATATGGTATACTCATAGATTTTATGAAATGGTCAGTGGGAAGAAAGACAATACCACCATTGCTAAGATCCTCAGGTGTGATAATAAGACAGAGAAGGTGATCAACAAGAAAGCTTCATTTTTTCTTAATGTAAGAAGTTCAGAAAAGTGTAAGGAAGAACTCTATACTCTATCCTTTATATACTCTATACTCTATAAAGGGATAGTGGAATGGCAACAGAAAAACAGTCAGGACTGCATGTATGAAATGCATTATGTCATCAGTCAGACAAACAAAAGAAAAATAATGAGAAATATCATCTTATAAATGACATCACCAAATAATTATACAAAGAAAGCAAAGGTATCACTAAAACTTAAGAAGTCAAAGATGATGTTAGGAGAAATACCATAAAAACTATTCTGCTGGAGGGAGAGAAGTTAGTTGTCTGTAAATGTTTCCTATAATGCCCTTATGAATACATAAAAAAAAAGAAAGAAAATCCATTAAATATCAATGATAAGACCCAGACCATGAAACTGTGCATGCTCCAGAAAAATGTCATTCAAAACTTATAGATATATATTGTCTATTAAGTAGACCTATTAAAGTATTGAAGGAATTAATAGTATATGATATGCTGAAAAGGTAGAAAACTGGAGTTTTAGTTCACCAATATTTGATGGAGAAATAGGGCAGTTGTCAATATGTATATGGAGATAAAATGAGGGAAATACCAATTAGTCTACAAGACAATTCTAGAATAAGAATTAAATGAGACAGAATGTCAATTGATATTATTAATATAAAAATAATATTATGTCATAAATACATGTCACCAGTGACATCCCAGAGTAAGCAATGATTGTTATTGTTGTAATGCAAAATAAACCATTCGACTTGGCTTAAATATTTGGGAGTTTGATTATGTTAGGTGATTTCTCCCTAAGAATGTGGAGGTTTAATTAGGTGGGAGGTGTAAGAAATATTGTTTGTTCAGAGTCCAAGTTGGTGAGAAAATAAAAGCACAAAAATGTCCAAGCTGACAACGAACAAAATCAGTAACTTAAAAACCTGTTGTCAGTCATCAGAAATTATATTCAACGTAATAGAAGAAAGATCAAGACTACAGAAATAAATATAGTTTTAAGCAGGAAACATGTAAAATAGTTTTAGTAAGTAATTTACATGATAATTGTGTGCAGGCAATTGACTCCAGTTAATGACTCCATTCCAATTCACCAACTACACTTGGTTTACTTTAATGCCTAGAGGTACTTCAGAGAAGACTCAATCACAACCAAGGAGGGGAATTGTATGAGTAAGGGGAAAAAAAAGAAWTTTTTTTTAAAATCATTAATTCAAATATTACAAGACTCTTCAAACTGTATGTGTTGGACATGCAATTTCATCCAAAAAACTCCAGGTATCTGAGGAAAAAGCATCCAAGACTTATTTGTATGGGTTTTAGTTCTTCTTACTTAAGCTAACATTTTGCTATTTTTAACTTACGGTGCACAGCATAACTTGAAAAATAAGGCATTTAAGGACACATGTTTCAGTTAGAGACAAAAAAGGCAAGGGAAAAAACAAACAGCATTGTCCTTGTCTTTGAGGTTAGCTGGAAAAGGACTTTGTATGTGGTGAGCCACACATATTGGTTTTGCTGAATGGATCTTGCCTGGCATTCCAAAATAATGGTGGTGCTTTTATTCCGCCAAAAGATGAAAGTACAAGTAAGGAGGGAGTATATTTCTGACAGGAAGTTAGTCAGTTGTCTCAGAGCCACAGCTCTGGGTCCCAGGGACACACTAACCATTTCAGGACAGAGATCATTGTGCAGTAGCTACCTACCTTCCCTTGTCCAGATGCATACAGTAGGTGAGGTTACGTGGGCAGCAAAAGGAGTGTCCACCTTTGAAGTGGGGAGGTGACAGACAGTGGGCATGCTGCAGAACGTATGTGAAAGAGAAGACAGGTAGATAAATGTGACAGTGGTCRCTGGGGTTTTCAGGTGAGGGGAGAGAGGAGAATGTTGACTCTATGTTCAGAAGGCTTGATTTATTATTTTATGATATATGTATTACATTATAACTAACTAAAAAGAATAGAAGAAAATATTTCCTCTCAGAAGGCTAGCTAAGAATAGAATAGAAAGGAATGATCACAAAAGCAGCTGGCTCGGACAGAGAGAGAGAGCCAGCTCTGCCATGACTGGTCACTAAATCCAAACATCTACCGGAGACCAATCACAGATCTACCTGTTGCATTCCACAGCAGCAGATAACCATTGTTTACATTCTGTTTCTGACGCCTCTGCTTCTCAGAAGGAAAAATCCTAAMGAAAAGGATTTTCACAAAAGATGTCTGCAACAGATAAATATCTTATTTTCCAGTTTCGCTGAGGGAAAAGAAGGTGAGAACATGGAGCAAGAGGGGGCTGAGGAGCTAAACATTAGCATGATGAGCTACCACTATCAAGAGCTGACTGCATCTCATTAGTTTATCATTATTTTTTAAGTGTCAGTTTATTTGAGGATGCAGTACCCAAATTTTTACCTACCTTCAAATACTGAATTATTTTTTCTCAAATTTAACAGGATCATCAAAAGTGATCCAGGCATAGCATAAACTATTTATTGAATGCTTTCAAATAAAAATCAATTAATTGCAGGAACCACTGCCCTTAAATTTACAGTATTTTCGACTTTACCAAGAAAGAGCTGAAGAGTCAGTCAGATAACTGAAGGGTTTTTTTGTTTTGTTTTTTTTTTTACTTGAAAAACTGAATAATGAATGCTCTTCTGGGTACCATTTTTCATAACTAGCAGCTTACAAGAATAAAACCAGCTTTTTCAAGCAATCCTCAAGGGAAAATTGAATTCTGTGGACAGACTTGCATATTTTGTGAAAGTTGCAATCCATCCAGTGGCTTTAGAAACTTCCTTAATATTTGTGAACTCCTGTAACCACTAAATAGCATTAGTGTCAAATAATCAAAGAATAGTGTTTAACTGTCAGAGAAACATAGAAAGAGTAAATTTAAAGTAAAAGGCTCAGGACAGAAAATTATGAAATATTCTTGATAAGATTTTGCGGTTCTTTCAAAACTGTGTGATTCCTAGGCTAGGGTTTTGCTGTCATCTTATTGCAAAAGTCCCACACCTTCTCAGTGATYTCTCATGGGCATCTCCTCACAGCACAGGCCCCTTCTTCTTCACAACACAACCAACAAACTCCATCTACCCTCTCACTCAGCCAACCCATTCTTTTATAGCATTCATCCTTATTAGACACAGCTGTGGCCTGTTAAGGGCAGGCCTGTTCCTAATCTTTGGGGATAAGTACAGCTGCAACTCCTCAGGTGTGAGATTACCTTCTGCACTAGCTTTGTTTTCTTACATTCTATTCCCCCACAGGGTTTGATACTGCTTTCTGGAATTCCTCTTCTGACACAATCAGAGATGTCTCCAGCAGTGTGACAGGACTTAGACATTAAATGTCTAAAGATGTTTGTGCAAACGTGAATCAGCTGAAAGGAGGACATAATACTTCACCTCAGTCCCCTAAACACGTTGAACCTATTTGCACATATATAAACTAAGGAAACTGGTCATGTCATTTGAATGTCTACTCTTTTTTTTTTTCTTATCTAATAGTATGTTTTCCCTAAAAAACTTATTATAAACTTGAAATGTCAGTAGCTATTATTATGTTAATTCTCTGGGAGCACAGCATCATTGTTTCAGTTGGTGTGAATCTGCTGAAGCCAGTAGAGCTTTTATTATTGTTTATCACTGTCAGTGCAGAACAGCTGAAGCTACGTAAGAGGTGGACTAATTACCACTTAGGGGTATGTCAGGAGAGAACTGGGACCATACAGCCAATCCATCTGTCACAGAGCACTTGAGTAAAGGTTAAACTTATGGTTCAACAACCTCTAGTTTTTATTAGCAGAAATCTGTACTGGCATAGATGTTAAATTATATTTTTATGTGTGTGTAAGTTAATAATACAGAATCAAAGTACACCTCAGATAGGTCACACAGTTTATTTAGGGTCTCCAAAAAGAAGCACACATCCTCATATGAAAAATGAAATTCTTTAACTCAGTGAACAAAATCAAATTCTGAGCTCTTGAAAATAGGCTATACGCCAAATAGCACTTTGGGGTGATTTGCCACATCATAGTTCAAAGAACATAAAGAAGTATGCATGTTGCAACATCTAGACTATTAATAAAAACAGCGACCGATTATCATGATGACATTGGTTTTCCTTTTTATTAATTTTCCATCATTGTATGTTATTCTAACTTACTTTCTCCCTGTCTTGAACCCAACTGGACTAAGTTTTAGACAAAATATGCTATACATTACAGAAAATAAAAATACTCAACAATATTTGTCTTTGTGTATATTGCATTTTTCATGTGTTCTGTATGTATAATTAGAGTTTTGAAAAGCTAACCTTTTTAATAGCAAAGAGAGTATGTCAAGAAAATGACGTATAATTCAGCTTAAAGATAATGAATCTACGGTTAGGCAAAACCCTGACCCTAGGCATAACCCTAACCCTAGGCTGAGCAATCTAAGCAGCCTTGGGCTAAGGCTGCTTCAAAGGAGAAAGCTGTGGAGGAAGCCATGTTGTGGCATTTCTGTGCTCCCCTTGGCATGCCTTTTGTTGCTTCAGTGTGCTCGGAGCTCTGGGCTTTGTGGTTTTTGGAGCCCTAACCCTAAGTGTAACCCTAACCCTAGGCATAATCCTAACCCTAGGTGAGTGAGTAAAAGGTGCATGGGTGTGAGGCTGGTGCCAAGCAGAAAGRTGTGCAGGGAATCGTGCTGTAGCAGTTTTGTGTTCCCCTTGGAATGCCTTGAATCTATTTGATAATTTAGGGAAACTGGGTTAATTGATGGGTGAAGGTAGGAAGCATTTGTATCTCTTAATTGGAAATCATGAAATTGGAATGCAAAGTTGGGCATTGTGTGCACCATAGATGCTTTTAACTGTAATTTAAAAAACTAGGTTCAAATAAACTTACCTTTTTTTTTCACTTCAAGCAAATATCTGTACTAGGGTTGATGCTTACAGCTTTGAGATTGATTTCAATAAGGTAGATAAATCATTCTCCACATGTATGAACTTCTCATTATTGATTACAAAGAGAAGTGATTGCCTCAGACTTGTGTTTTTGATTGCCAGATACAAATCAGTTCAAATGAATTCTATCCAAAGGAAAGAAATTCAAGATCTTTTATTCTGAAAAACTAACCAACTTATCCTCACGTGGCAAAAGCAAATTCTTCTCTTATATTCTTGTTGCACATCTACACATTTGTAAGGTCAGTCTAAATGACAGACTGGGCTAAATTTCCATCAGCAGTATATTGCTGGACACAAACACAGCATCACTTCTCAGCAAGTTATATTACCATAGGAAATTCAGGCATTACTTCTCCATATATTATTTGTCTTTTCCTAACACATATTTTATTTTAACTGTCTTTAGGGTGAGATTCTCAAACAGTGTACCTCTGTAGTGTTAGAAGAAAGAAGAGGATTGTAATCTGACTGAAAATTGAAACTCTTTCCATTCTGATTTGTGCAGTTTGTCTTTTGGGGTTCTAGAAATGTAGACACTTTGACAAATCTGTAACTCCACCAAAAGAAAGAGAATTWTTAATATTTGCACTTTAAGTTATGGCAAATGTTCCCAGAGTAAAAAGAGTGGATGTGAAATCTAAGCAAATTAATTAAAGCTCCTTTAGGAAAATGATGTACATTCTCTAGAGAGATATTTTGATATTGTTTATACAAACCCACCCTGCAATTTTAAAATAAGCAACTCCATTTTGATGGTAATTTAAAATTTATTAGCATATTTTCTGAGTAAATACTTTGCTGGAAACAATGTTCAGTAGCAAAATACATTACTAGGTTTGCCATGTGCTAACCTGGAAACTCCTCACATGAGACACATTTTCTCATCATTAAAGGAGAAATTAACAAGTCGGTCATTGGCACCTTGAACTTCATTAGTGTATAGCTCACCAAGAACATACCTCAGTATCTGCGGGTCAGGAGACAGCCACTGTAGAACAATATCCTCTTCTTAAGACCATTTTAAGTGAAAATGTATGCATCCTTGTAACAACATCCACCTTCTCTGTTTACATACACAAGGTTAGTTCCCAAGACTATTTCCATCTGGTCAGAGAGCACAGATCTGTCTTTTGTAGAGGCAGAAAACAAAAATGATTATTGGAGGAACTCCTGGGACAAATACTGCATATTCTTCAAACTAATTCAAAGAATGATTAAATTGCAGTGAGTGGAGACTGGGGGGAGTAGGGCAAGAAAGTAAAAATAGTAAGTGAAATAGGGAGAGAAAATGGTGGAGAGAAAATGGTGTTAAGAAATGGAGAGAAAGTAGAAATGAAAAAAGAAAGAAGGAGAGAGAGAAAGATGTAAGGGAGGGAGG
>JACDOX010000066.1:265481-328531 GCA_014549065.1 Cardinalis cardinalis | reverse complement strand
GAAGGAAGGAAGGAAGGAAGGAAGGAAGGAAGGAAGGAAGGAAGGAAGGAAGGAAGGAAGGAAGGAAGGAAGGAAGGAAGGAAGGAAGGAAGGAAATGTTAAGATGAAGGTTGAGGAAGAGGAATAAGAAAAAGAAGAGGAAGAAAATAAAGAAAAGCAGATTATATAATGCCTTGTAAGGTTTGTTTAGAGGTTGAATTGTTTTCCTTTTGCTGATAATCATGAAAGACTAATTTCTATATTGTACTATTTAATTATGTTTTTCAGATTTAAGCTCTTTTTCTTGTTTAATTTATTTCTATTAGCGAAGTCCATAGCAAGTGAACCTTGTCAATGAAATGAAYGCATATTCTAGTCTTAATTTTAAAAAATTTTAATGATTGTGTGATGCGCTGTATGCAGGACAATGACATTTTACTTAAGGCAATTCAAGGAAGTTTTGAGGAGTTGCTTATTCTGGTTTGTTCAAGTTTTTTGCTATCTGATCATGGGGTTTGGTGTAATTTTTATTCAAAAAGAAATCTATTCTATTTGTACAGGACAATGGCATGAAAGTTGGGTTTCCAATTTCTTAATAAGGACATTATTCTCAAAAGACCTCCACAGCCATGTATAATTCTGTAACCAAATAGCAGGTAAGGTCCATTGAGAAGTATAAGACTTTTCTCATGATAGTTTTATTAAAAGTTGTAAATATTTATTGTTATTTCAGATGAGAAAAAGGGAGAGAGATCTGTTACTAAAAACAGTCTGTAGAAAAATACAACTGCAAATTCCATCACTAAGACTCTGGCTATATTAATAAATAAAATAGTCCAGGGACTCTTTGGACCTCAGGCTAATTGGCACAGCAGAGTAGTTTTCTTTGCGACTAAATTCTCTTTCCTTCCTAAATAGACCAGCTATGTTCAAACTGCTATGGGGAATGATCCTTGGCTCAGTTTTGACTGGGAGACAGTTGCTGATCTTAGGGACTCTGCTGGCAATTTTGCAGTATAGGTGACTGCATGCCAGTGATCAGGCCCTCAACACATCCTGTTAGATTAACTCTAAAGAGGGCACAGGTTGCTTGGCTCACAGTACTTGGAGCAGATTTTTACCCACAGTGACATCTATCTATAAGGCTGAATAGGGTGGGTCTGGACCYATGTAAGTTTGAATCCTGGCAGAGTTGGCAAGTCTACTAGGACACTTAGATGCACTTATGTATTTTATTCATATTTAAAATAAAGTAATGAGTGCATTTATCCTATTTCTTTATGCAGACATATGAACAATTTTTTTTTCTCCTGAGAGTATTGTAAATATACCTGGGTTAAATAGTGTTTTGATGTCTAAGTTTGTTAAAAACCTGAGCCAGATCTTTCACTAATTTTTATGCCTCAGTGACCAAAGCAAATGGGACAAACCTGTTCCCTGCATCTTACAAGAATCTACCTGTTAAATAGTCCATAATCCTACTTCAGATTTTCTATTCAATAAATGGTGTAAAAAAAAGAAAGAAAATTAAAGAAGATGTATATTTGTATGTTACCTTGCAACTACCTCTGTGTGGTTTCCGCTCCATTACATTTCTTCACGCAATTCAGAAATTCTTCTCATTTCTTCCAACTAATCAGGGTGAAWCTTTGACATCAATGAAGACATCTGTTCTGCTTCAGCCCAGTTCTCCTAGATGGTGTCTAGAAAAGTACAAAAGGATTTTTAATCTTCTAAAAGATTTATTAGAGTGAGAAATATAAGAAAATATTCAGCTTATTCAGAAACAGGTTTAGAGATTGATGAAGTTACCTTTGGCAATAATGTTTGATGAATTCAACAGAAACAAAAGATGGAAAAAAATTTGAAAGGCTGAAATCAGAAATTAAGAAATTCACACAATAGTTTCAGTAACAATTTAAACATTGTTTAACTTGCAAACATTGCAAGTTAAACATTGCAATAACTTGCTAARGAATACGGGAAAATACTTACTGTTTAAAATTAATTTTCAAAACCTTATGTTGTGAACCTTTCTCTGGATGAGGTTGCAACAGCCAGCATGGGTTAGGCCTGGTTTAGTATAGTGTTAGTGAATTAACTCAGGAAAGGGGAGTAGTCTTGTTTTAAGAATAGAGGAGCATCTCTGATCTGCACAACTCATCAGTCACTGAGAAAGCAGCAAACACATACAGAACCTCCCAGGGGTGCAGAGTTAGGGCATCGGTGATGGCAACAGCCAGGTCTTATGCACAACTGGCTGATCAGGCATCTCGTTTTCTCTACTTTATCAGAGCAGTGTTGGTATCCAGTAAGAGAATAAAAAAGAGGCCTGGGCACACTATGGCCCAGCTCCAGGATCACACAATGCTTCCCAGGGACTTCAATGCCAATTTGCCAAACCTTCATTTTGGACTGTTCTCTAACTCAGAGACACGAGTCCTAAAAGTGTGAATTTATTTGTGGTTAAAATGTATTAGTATCCAAGTTTCTGCACCGTCCTTTAGTGTCAGGAGTAAGGTAGTGATTGCATGAATTACAGATGGCTTTGGGAAAGAGAGCAAGAAAGACTAATATCTGGTCCCTCCACAGGAGAATGAAAAATACTCTTAACACARCATTTGACCCAAATACATGCCCCTGTTGGAAGGGGAATGCAGAAAACTCTGGATTATGGAGAAAATTATGTTCAGGAAAGTTTCAGACTTTATAAAGGAGACAGGAAAAATTGTGAAACATTAGTGTGGATTTGTATTTTTGCATACAAGACTTAAGTAGAAAAAATACAAATCTTGAAAGAATGGTCCAGAAAAAAAGGAAGTTAAAAAAAGTTTATAACCTGATTAAGAGAAATTTATGTCTGTGCATCAAGGATGTGATATAGAGCAGAAAAATGCACAGAGAGCAGTGGTGGAGCTGGCTTGCCCCAAAATAAGAGGGGCTGCCAAGTGAAAAAGGCTGYGTTCTTGTTTTCCTGATGTTGCGGCAGGCATTTGTTCCTGATTTAGACCTGGAACATTTGAATGGAGATATCTGATCTTGCTTTCTCTCCTCCTCCTCCTCCAAGGACAAGGGGGTTTGCTGGCCCTACAGAAAGCGAAGTAACCAACACAAAGGGGACTTTGTGTGAGACAGTCTCCATTAAACAAAGGTAGGAATGACCCAGATGTTTTTGCACCATCAGCTGGCTGAGGCACATGACTCTGGGGACAGGGCAAGGTGTCCAGGCTGCTACAATGCAGCGTGTGTGGCCACAAAGGCATGTCACCATCTGGGCCTGCATCCTAGTAGGTTGTGAGAGCCAAAGGGGGAATGATCACATGGTTACTGAAGTGCTAGGGAGTCATCTAATTTATAAACCTGCATGATTAAATGCTCTGGTGTTCAGGTCTATTTAGTCTCTACACTCTCATTGATCCTGAACTGTGACAGATGTGTCAGGGGTGTACATCTAATTTTTTCAGCAGTTCATTTTGATGCTGCAGCAGAGCATAGCTGTAAAGCTCTTACCATTTTCAACCATTATAAGGATTCTTGGCTTTAGCTACACATTAAAAACAAATCATTATGTTCATGACATGACTGTCTTTTCTGAAGAACTGGTGAAGCAGAATGGCCATTTTACTCTCTTCTACCCTTTGGTAAAAATTTATTCCAGTGCACTGAACTTTCTCAGATAAGCAGCGGTTTGAATTGGAATCTCTCCAAAGACAAATGTCAGAAATAAAACTCTSACAGAACTATGGAAACAGATCTAAAGTCACAAACAGACTGATTGAACTAGGCACACAGCTTTTGCCTGAAGTGAGACAAGGTAAATCCATCTCAATATTCTTTGCTTAGTTGCCTCAGCTGCATAAAAGTTGCCTTCAGGTGTATGAAACCTGGAACTCAATATTAATGAGCTTCTTTATTTCAAATGAGAGTTATTTTCGATAACCTAGTGTTATTGAAATCATAAGATTATTCACTCATTGCAGAGCGTTCATCTTCCTATGTCTGTATGCTGAATTTGGAACAGACAGCCAACAACTCTGACAGGAAATCCCAAGTTGCTCTTAGGAATCGAGAATTTAGGTCAGATCACGGTTGGGGCCCAAATCAGTGGAGCCCACCTCGGGGAAGGTCAGGGCTGTGGTGGATCTGGAGTCTGGCACACCTACAACATCCCTAAGGAACGGTACATCTGAACCTGGGCTGAGCTGAAATGGGGCTCCGGGGCCAATGGACAGGGACTGGGAGGAGGCCCACAGGGAGCAGAGGACTAGGCAGCACAAGGGCCCATAATAGCATTCAGAGAAAGCCCTGAAATTGTCATTAATGAAAGTTGTGTATGCAGAACAAATATGGAATGATAGACGTTTAGAGGAAACTCAAACTGTTTCAGGGTGGGATCTAGGATTCATAGAATCATTAAAGCTGGAAAAGATCCCTAAGGTCATTTAGTCCAACCATTAGGCTAACTCTGCCTCACCCATCACTAAACCACGTTCCTATGTGCATCTACAAGCATCAAATCATCATTGCACTGATTTTGTCTTATGCTTATGTTTTCCCAGATGTATTTCATCATCTCATACAGATGTTTGGTTTTTTTTTTTAATTTTTGTTGTGGGGTTTTTTTTCCTCAGAGAATTACAGTAGAGTTAGTAGTGGAGGAGTTTTGTTTGGTTTTTTTTTTCTTCTTTAGTTCTTTTTTTTTTGGTCCTTGTTTGTTTTTGTTTTATTTTTCTGTTTGATTTTGCTGCTTTTATTATTTTTCCATAGCATTTCATTGGCAGTCATGCTCCTATTTGTTCTTCAGCTGAACTCAGGAGCATGTTTCGTCGTGCCATAGTCATAAAACCAAAGGTTAGTACTTCAGTGGAAGCATGGCAAAAACATGGACAATGTGGATATGAACCTCACAACACTGATAGAGTTAAACACTGATTGCAATGGCATGCCAATATGAAGTATAAATGGCTCACAGATTTCTGCTCAGTGCCTACTTATCAAGGAAGTCTGTCGGTAGAGGTAAGGATATTTGTGTCCACAGAACCTCTACTTTCCAATTTAATTCTATTGATTAATAGGTTTATCTACTTCCTTATTACCTCTAGGCATTAGATAATGTGAATTTAAAAAACAGAGCAGAGTAGGACTCTGCAGCCACATTCACGTATTGTGCAATTTATAGTATCTTCAAGGACGACCACGTGTCAGAATCAATACAGGAAGAACAACTCCGCCAGAAAAACTCTGGGAGTAATTGTGGTTGAAGGAAGAGTAATTTCTTCTGTGACTTTGAAGATTAAAAAGGAAATACGGATATAATTCCCTAAATTCTAATTTTAACATTTTCCCAACAAGCTTTGAAATCTGACAGAGACAAGATGGGTTGATAAGAGATATCACTTTGCAGAAACCAGTGACAATTTCATGACACACTTGGGATTTAAAAACCTCTTGTACAAGAAAAAACAAATATTCACATTTTGCCTATTCTTCATTTGATGAAACAAGATGTTCAGAAAAGCCCTTTTCTCTTTCACAGTCAAAGCAATGGCATTTGTACAAAACTTTAAGGGATGCACAAAACTACATAATCTTTGTCTGTAAATGATATATCAGGTGTTCCATAATGTCAGCTGCTTTAAAATTAGACCTTTTATTTCTATTTGAAGCTAAATGAACCACAGAAAATAATTCAATTGAAAACACATCAAAATCAAATACAGAATGGATTTTGCCTGCAATCAGCACATAGCTCATTCCATATTCTAAATTTTGTCCACAAAGGAAATTAGTTACCATCATATTCTATAGCCATGATAACAGTCATACTGTCCTTTTTGATTTATTAATTTATCTGATTATGTTAAAAAGTACCAGACCTTCCCAATCCCATTGCTCTGATGGCTAAAGACATTAATACCAGGTGCATAGATTTCTCAAATAGGTAAGAACATGTGAATTCTGAATTCATGTTTTATGGTGTTGAAAAGTTGCTGCTTTAGACATTACTGAGATTATTTAATAACAATTACTCAATAGAGTAATTTTAGAGATTATTTAATAGAGATTATTTAATAACAATTAATAATAGAGATTATTAAATAATATAGATTATTAATAGAGATTATTTAATAAAAATTAGTATCTTCAGAGAAGATTTTTAAGACTTCCAAGAAAGTTTGGTTATGGCAAAATTAGCCCAAGCAAATGAAAAATTCTTCACCCACTAAAATAGCCTGTGGTATTTGACCTTCACTTGAACAGTAAATTTTCAGTCATTTAGGAAATTCAAGGCCATTTTAAGGTGTAGTTCTGCCTAAAACAGAATCTGAAATACAGCTGATGAATGGCACTCTGGTAGTGCTTATTTCTCCTCTTAGACTATAAAAGGGCAACTGCTGGTGACCTTGACAGTAAACTTTAGACCTTTACAGTAAGTTTAATCCCACCCAAGAAAATTCACTCTTTTACTGATGAGACACATAATCATGGCTGTGCCACATGCATCCTTTTTGGTTAAACAACATAGACTTAAAATGCTGAGGCACGAAGTGAGAAYGGCAGTCAGGTAACCCAACATCCATTTTACACATTATAGGTCATATAACACTGGCAACAGGAAAAAGTAGGGTAAAAAAGTGAAACAATAGAGCGGTTCTGTATTCCTCCTTGGTATTGGTTTTGAGATTTTTTGGGACCATGCAAAGAACAAAATATGTGAAATATCTTATTAACCAGTAATGAAAGCATTCACTTGAAAAGAGAACTGTTGTCTGTTCCAGGTAGATCTTAAGCATTTACATTAAATATTCACTGTATAAAATCCTAACAGACATTACATTAAGCTGTCTTCCATAAGATACTGATTAATTATAGCTTTTATTAATAATTTTTAATTTTTGTGGTAGTTTTCCTTGAGCATCTATATTTTTCCAGAGTCCCTTTTAAAATCTGGCCTTCATCACTATGAAATATCCTAACATATGTCTCAGAGTATTCACTTTCAATATAAAATATTGTAGTTTGTCATGAGTTACACAGGAAATATGCATCTTCCTAATTAATCCCAATCCAAATTTTCCACTTTTTCTTACCACTTTCTATCTCCTGCAGCATCATTAATGCACCATAGACCRCCTGATCTCTCTTGGCCTTCCCATAAAAAACTGCCCTTTCTCTGATTCATCACTGCCAGAATTCCTTCAGCGTTGCTAATTTACGCATATGGCATTTGGCACTCAGCAAGACCTATCAGAATTTCTAATTTATTGGATGCCCTCTATTCTTCACTTGGCTCCCTCTCCTCAAATAATAACATGTTCTCTGTTATTATCTTACAGCCACAATGCARAACATACTGACAAGAGCTTACAAAAAAATAAAGAGAGGAAATGGAATAAAGAACCTCATTGTGTTGTGTACTAATCTGCTACTTTTCATCTCTCCTCCCAGACCTCCTATCCTGTTTAATCAAGTCTCATGCCTGTGTTGTCTGTTTTTAAGACTCTGGCTTACTTTAATAATTGTCTGAGTTTTCAGTGTATTTTCCTCAAATRATACACTATTTTCAGTTTTCAGATGAATAAAAGGCTAGTTTAAATATATGAAGCTCTTGACGTTCTCTTCCACGTCAGGAACATGTGTCCTCCAGGTAAGCATATGCTCTCTAAGCTTTCACACCTGCCAAAGGCTCATTTACCAGCAGTATGCTTTGCATCTTTCTTATACATTAACATGTGGTCTCAGTTGTGGCAATACCAGTTGAGGGAATGTCTTTTACTATCCCTGGCAAATATACAATCACCAGAGTCAGTGATTTCTTATGTCCTGGTAAAACATACACTCATGTTCGCAAACAGGATTTTATTATTAGAGACAAAGGCTAACTGTCTCATAATCTATTTTTAAGATAAGCTGCCATAACCAGCCCTTTAAATGGAAGAAAGTCCATGAATAATGGCTTGTCATCTGAACAGGAGCCAATAGTTATGTACTCAGGAATGACCTTAGTGTGTTAATCCATTTTCAAGTAAAGCTGAACAGTCACCTATCTGGGCTGCCTCCAAGGCTGACCCATTTAATTTTCTACCTGGGAGACATATCCACGTTCCGCCTTCTCCTCCAGACCAGATGAATAGTTACTTGCCTGGGAGGCACTGTACCAAGTTTGATGAATTACCTCACAGGCTGACCCAAACCTATTCCTGTCTGGAAGGCACTGTCTTTCTATTGACCTAATTATTAAACAGACTGTAACAGTTACATATCCTAAGAWGTGTAATGTAAATTATATCTAAAACTGACTGTCTGTAGCTTTAGATTAATAATTCATGTTTAAAGTCATCTTGATTTTTAAAAGCAGCAGTGACTTTTCCTTCTGAAAAAATATTAGAACATTCACTTAACTCTTGTGAATAACTTTTTTTTTATTATTTGATCAGTCTTCTGATCTTTATACTTCAAAATATAGAAGAACAGGAGTTTATATTTCAGGTTCTGAAGGTCATTGTGAAGCCTAATTTATGATCTTAAATTCCATTGTAATCTTCATTTAAAAGGTGTTCTAAATGCAAAATAGTAGTGGTAGTATTTCTGAAATCTGTTCTGGAGTTCACAAAACTTTTAAAAAATGAGCCATGTACATGACATTTAAGATTTATAGGTGAACATTGTCAATGACTACAGAACAACACACACGTGAATTTGATAGTGGATGAATAATATGATTTAATAACAAATTATATGTTAAAAAAAAGACAAGTAAAGAATTATCTTGGTAGTAAGACTAAAGCTGTAATAGACAGTTTGGATAAAACTGAAACTGGAAAAATCATGAGTTGAGAAACTTTCAACGATTATAAATTAGCATCGAAATGCTAAAATTCCTTACTTAAGAAGTGTTATCTCCACCATTATCGTAGTAAGATAAATATGTTTTGTCTGCACAATTTTTCAGAAGTCAAATGAGCAGAGAAAACACAGCAAGAAATAGATTGCTAAATTAAACACCTACCTTATTGATAAAGCATTATTTAAATTGCTGTGATGACCCCAGCTTAATTTCACATAGAAGCTGAATGCTCCTTCCAAGATAATAAAGGAAAATTTTCTCTTTTGGGCATATTTGGAGTTCTCTGTTTTTGCAGAGATGTGTGTCAGAGCAGTTGGTCAAGCAAATTAAAAAGTGCAGAATAATGTAGTCCAACCAATTAAAACATGTACTGCTATTTTTTAATGGTTTTTAGACTCATCTGACCTTTTCTTTGCAGTACTCAGAGATATCTGCTTAACTATTTTCTTTAGTTTTTATTTAGAACAGGTATACTTTTGAAGTAAGTGTTTAAGGGATACGATTTCCCAATGTGGTCCATCAGACATAAGTATTTGCACATGTGCAGTAGGAAGAGTTGTAGAGGGATTTAGAGACTTGATAACACAGCCAACCTTCAAAGTAAATAATTCATTTTCAAGGTTATGGCTGTGAATAGCATAACAGAATACAACAGAGAGATCAGAGAAGGCCTCTGAATGCAAGAAATAAAAGAGAGGAGGCCCAAGTCACACAAGACTGTCTATGACAGAGCTGCAGGCTGTCTGTCTGAGATCCATAAATAAGATACATTCTGCACCATCAAGGAAAACTGCTCCATCCTCTTTTTGCATACTGCAACTTGGTTTGATCATTGTGACAGAAATTAGGTGCAAAATCTATCCAAATAATTTACTTCTTCGCCCTGGCTGACAACCTGACAACTAGATTTCATCTTTTTTTTTTTTTTTGACACACTGACCCTCCCAAATCTAAAGGCTCATGTGAATCTGGGTGAAAATCCTTGTGGTATTTTCCACTACCTCATCATGCTATCTCAAACTGTGAAAATATATCATAGCTTTGTATGCAAATTAGCATTCATTTTCAGTCATTCCCACATTGAAAGAGGTAGGGACACCCTGCTTCTCTGGTGAAAGTAAAAATCAAGGCATTTCATACACTGTGAATTATGCTTTATCCTTATTATTACTGCCAGTGCTCTTACCACTAGAATTCTCTGTTAAACTGTGCCAGTGGTTTTATAAACGTCCAGAACATCAAATGAAACACATCAAACAGTTTTCCCAGTCATATAAACTTAGTTAAAAGGCAAATCAGCTTGAGTCATTTGCTCTTAAGAAAGTTTACAAGGAAAGAAAAAGGAAAAAAAAGAAACAAAAAAAACAAAAAGAAACAAAAAAATAGCAGAATGTCCAGACTGCTTTGTCTATGGAATCAAATGTCTAAAGATGGAGATCTCTGTTTTCTAATGAACTGAACTGCTGAATAATTAGAATTTCCATCCCACAAAATTCTTTATATTTAACAGGCATCATTTTACTTTGAGTCAGCATATATAGCTGAAAATGGAACTGTTCCCCTGGAAGCAAAATTTTCAGACATAATTAAGTTACTTATTGTATTCCCCCATTCTTCTTCTATGGAGTACAGATCAGAAGGGGTTTTCTATTTTTTTCCCCTTTCTTTCCTTTTTTTTTTAAGCATAGGAAGAAAAAAAAATTAATTTTTTTTAAATATATCAGAGTTGTAGATTTTCAGAAAACATATTTAAATATCAAAAATATTCCATATATTAAACTTACTCTTACTGCTTAAATTAAATGCCCTTATTTGCTGCGTATCATGGATTTCATGCTCTCTCCTTCTTAAAAATTTTTCATTTTCCARCTGAAAAATGGCAGAGAGGATCTTGGTTTTTTGAATAGTGAAAAGGTGAGTTCCGTAATTTTGCACATATGCTTGTGTTTAAAAATATTTTTTGTATATTTATTATACTATAATTAGAGAAATAACATAAATGCATAAGGAAAATTATGGAATGAACAAAAAAACCATCCCAAAAGCTCAAGTCAGCTTGAAAGATCTGTTTTAAAAATRTGCTTCTTTTAAGATGTTGCTAAAAAGCAAACAGCCTGGAGAATTTAAAAAAAAAAAAATCTTCTTTAACTTGTGCTTTAAAGCCCTAAGGGCTCTACTTACAATGTGTCACCTTATCACTCATTCTTGAAGCGTTTTACTGCTTAATCATGTAATACTCACATCTTGAACAATATCTGAGGGAATGAAGAACCTCTGTCTTCTTCAAATCTCACTAGAGCTTTGTGTGTGATAGAATAGAGGGCTTGGTCAATATGCTTTTGCTTTTTTATTCCTTGATAAATTCTGTAGAACTTACTTAAAAATTYTGAAAGTGATAGTTAGAAAACTCTCCTCCACTAGAATTTTTCTCAGCCCACTTTTAAACATGATCCATAATTTGATCAAATGCTCTTGGGCACTATTAAATAGTAATAATGAACTTCACCTAAAGCCCTTAGTAATTTTGTTCCACATTTCTTTCTCTAATTATCCACTATTCCCTATTTATTATTGCTTCATTCTCTGCCTTGAGGCCTTCTAAAAATACCAAGAATGATAAATTAAACAATACATTTTGGCACCAAGTTAACCAGTGGGGAGGGTTATAATTTAATGGGATGTCTCCTAAATTAATTATTTTTGAATTATTTAATTGCAGCTTCTAAACAAAATTTCTTACTCAAAGTGTGACACTGAAAGCCAAATTATCTTCCTATATTCTTTACCAAAAGGAAAAGCAAAATATTAAATACGTTACATGTTTAAATTAAATTCACAGGGTGTCACAGATTGATAGAAAACTTCTATTTTTTTCTATATTTATATTTTTGGCAATCAGYGGTGACTTGTCCCCAGAGTCATGATAGTATTTTTCAAGGTAATCTCACAAGTGTAATCACTAAGCAAATCCCACACTGGAGTTAATGTGGTTTTGTTTTTTTTCCATCTTTATTTTAAAGTGAAAATAGTAATTGGCTTTTATATTACATCCTTGTACTTTTCATTCAGAATCAAATTTAAATAAAGCTCTGATTTTATTTTTAATCTTAGAACTCTCTGTTTGCTCCCTGTTTTTTACAAATTTGTTGTTAATTCCTGATATAATTTCACTTATTCTTAGTTTCTCAAAGAAATATTTTTTATTCTTTTGAGAAATATGACATTTGGAAGAATGCTAAGTAGGTGGTAGCATTTGTGTGTGTAATCTCAACAAGTTTATCTGGATTAATACATATAAAGATTCTGCTGAGACACAGCAAAGAAAATTTGTCAGTATCTATAGGCATACTCTACACACTTTTCTGCATTGATACTGAAAAATCTTATTTGGGAAATAATTAAGCATGCTATGCAGCTTGTCACTTCTCTGTGATTGACAAAAGGAAAAGAAAATCAGGTTGTGTGATCCATTCAACATGATGCCCTACATCTTCCAGGACTGTGTGCTTTCCTAAATAATAGTTGTTGCACTCAGTAGGCATGTGGAAATTGGAGTTTTGTTCCTCATCCACTAATTATTTTCTCTGATTCAACATAAAATTTTTAATACCATTGTGTACATAGTTTCCATGGATACACTGTTCTATTTCAGACTTGTTTGTTTTCCTGCTATTTTTGGTGCAATGGCTATAAAGTGCCAGAGTGATACTTCAGTATTTATCATCCTATCAAAAACTGGTGCAGAGAAAAAAAAGAAAACATCTCAGTCGCTCAGAAATTCCAGATAAATTTAGTGTAAATTTATTAATTCCCAAGTAGCCACAATAGAGAAGAATATACTCTGCTTTCACCATGTAAACAGAAATTTGCTGAAGCTTTTGTTGGCATATTTTTTTATCTCTTAAGCAGGGTTGTTCCTTCAAATCCATCTTATAGCTATATCTGTTTCTCCTTACTAGCCTTTGGCATATCTGCAGAAGCATCCAGATTTACTTTAAGACATTAACTAACTTTAAATTACGAAGGCATAATTTATGAAATATATTTGATGAGTGATAGAACAAAAAAAAACCTCAAAAAAAGTGTGGAAGATCATATGAGCTAAAATTCAGCATCTTAACATTTTATTTATGYCTTTATCCCTCCAAGACCCATATTTGTCCCCTTTTAATTTACCAGGATACTTCAGGATACATGACTTCCAGTCACTGACTCACGTACTGGACATGAGGCAGAGAAACCCTCTGACCCAGCTTTTGTCACATAATATGCCACTTTTCTAACTCAAGAATAAGCTGTGAGCAGTGGTGTCTGTAGCAGCTGTCTTCCTGGCAAAGCAGAAAGATGATGATAAAGTGACATGAGCTATACTTGTCTAGAGGATCCCAAGCYGTAAGGCAAGGCAGCAAATTAAAGCATTTGAATCTTCAGTATCCTGGAATTTTTCTGTGTATTATCTGAAGCAAGGTAAGAGTCCATGGACCAGAGATTTCCTTACTTTTCTGGCAATTCTGCTCCAGCCTACTCTGAATTGCTGTCTGAATCTCCTAGAGGAATTCGTGTCCAAGAAGGACAGTCAAAAGCCTAACAATCTTTTGATAAAAAAATGTCCATGTATTTGTGCTGCTCCTTGGTGCAAGACCTCACCATTACACARTGTTTAGTCTTGGGGCTAAAATGGAAAGTGTGATAGATTGCATAGGTGTCTAGGGTACAAAGACTAAGTATTGCATGATTGTTRGATAGACAGCAGTAAAGAAGACTGGATATTTGCATTTCCTCAGTTTTTTATTTTAAATTAACTATGGAACACATCCATGTCCTGTTGGAACAGCTTCCTGAAGAGTAGAACAGAGGCAGTGAAAGGAATTGAGTGACCTGTGATCTTTTGGCACATGATGAGGTTAGGAAATTCCTGAGACCAGTGTACTTTCTTGCATTAAAAAAGTTCCAAGCCTTAGAAATGAGGAAATTTTCCAAAGTACCCAAAGATGACTGCATCACATTCTGTGATTCACAGATACATAGACTGAAGTAGAAGATCTGCCTTGTGAAAATGCAAAGGCACAAGTTTATTTTTATTTAATTTGACTCATAAATACACCTGCACTTTTCTCTGTTTGAAGAATTGTTCTGTTCTAGAATCTTATTTTCTGTTTCAAGCACATCATTGATCTAAATTCTGGAAGCAAATGGGAAGACAGGCTTACTGGAACAACTTCATAAACCAGCCATTTGCTTGTGTTTCTCTGATCTCTATGAGCCACTTAGAGGCAGTGGGTTGATGAGTATCTTTTCTTCTGTTGTTAAACTTGATCATCCAGGACATAATTAGCAATAAAGATGTTCCAAATTGCAGATCTTCCACATCCAGTTGATAAAATTAAGACATAATGGCCTCAATCTCTTTAATAAGCCTCCTTAATGTATCTACCTTATTTTAAAATCTGGAAGCTGTTAATCATACAGGTGTATGATATATGCAAGTGATTTTACTTTCCTTCAGCCATCTTTTTCTATAAATATTTAGCACATATATAGCAATGAAATAACGTGCTTGATGAAAGTATGCAGTCATGTGTACCAACAGTGGCATGAAATCTTGACTACTGCCRATAAAAATATCCCATTTTCAGAAGATCAATAAAATTTATCTAAAGACAAARTAACAAGAACTATAGTGGATGAAATTAATTTATTAATATAAGTTGAGAAAATGAACTAGGAAAAAGTGGTTTATATTTCACCCTTTTGTATTAGACAAAACTGTGGGAAAAATATTTTAAAGCTTATTTATCCATTTACTAGTAAGCTGGATAAGCAAGCATGAACAAGGATGTGTTTATTAGGGAAATATCTTGTTTCCACAAAATGAACATGATAATCCCCAAATATTCAATAAGTTATACAAAATCTGAAATAGCTGTGTAAGTTTTGAACAGGAAAACATAAAATGGTTTTAAATAGCAGCATGGAAGAGTCACCATTTGGTACTTACAGATAGCTATGACTGAGTAGCTCTGTTAATTTTGAAAATATATTTATAATTTTCTTTGTTAATTGTTTTGAAATAGTATCCACAAAAATATTGGGTTCTCCTCTATTTGTTTTGCAAACATCATAAAATATTTTTGTTGAAGTAATCTGTTCTTTTTTTCCCAGTGGACCTTTTTGCAAGGGCATGTACTGACAGGACAATGGGGAATGGCTTCAGACTGAAAGAGGGTAAGTTTACATTAGATATTGGGAAAAATCCTTTACTGTGAGGGTGGTGAGGCACTAGCATAAGTTGCCCAGAGAAGCTGTGGATGCCCCATTCCTGGCAGTGGTCAAGGCCAGGTTGGATGGGGCTCTGAGCAAACTGATCTAGAGGAAAGTGTCCCTATTTGTTGTAGATTCCCTACAATCAAAATCATTTGAGTATTATATCATTTAGTATTAAAATAACCTGGAGTTCATAAATAGAAATGAAACATATATTCAAAGTATTTTCCCTGCTTCTATGAAGCTTTGTGTCTGTAAGTAAAACCACTTTCTCTTCCTTCAATCCTTACCATAATGTTTCTGATTAATTATCTAAATAAAAATTTTAACCTGTATTTTGATAATTTTTCACACTGATTTAAGGGAATACATATGTAATTGTTTTTGCTAATGTGCTAACTGGTCAAATGAGCTAATACTACTAAAATAAATATATGGAATTTGTCTGTAATAGAAGAAGATGAAAAAGTACTGCCCTTCATAGCTGAGTTTTGAAACAAAGATCAGAGTGATCTATATTCACAAATCTTTCTTACAGTGTGCACATGATTTAACTAGTAGCTCTATCAGCGCAAATTTGATTTTTTTTCCTTTAATTTCAGTGTGAGGTTCATGAGTAGAAGCCTGCTACGTTTTCTATTTCTGCATTTTTCATTATCCCACTGTCATGTACCTGACATCCTGAAGCAAATGTACAGAGTGATCTGTTCTACTCACAGTTATTCAGAGCTAAGTACTCTAGTTATTTCAGGTGAATGCAAAGACTGAAGTAGCATTTTGAGCCTCAATGTGAATTTTTCAACTAAATATAACGATCACTTAATGTATATTCTTCATTGAGCTTCATATTTACTTTGTACAAAATTGGTATTAAAGTCCTTTGATCACTTTAAAAGTCTCTATGTTAAGTTCATAAAAATGTTAAAGTTTATAAAAATGTTAAAAACATTGCGAGGAATTAGGTAATTTTTTTAGTGTACTGGTGAAAAGTACATCAGTTGGATGCTTTTTCAGAACACATAATGTAATCAATTTTGACTTAAGTGTCATATGCACAAAAATAGATGCTTATAAACTAGTATTAGCAAATATTTCTTTCACGGAGAAAGAGCCAGATCTTCATACATTTTCTGCCTTTTCTGTCTTGACAAAGCCATAGAAGAATTCTCATTAGAACACCTGTTTTTCCAGAAATGTAAAATCTGAACGCAGAAAATTCTGGTATGTATAATTACCCTGGAGTTCTTAAGCAAGAATATGCATTTATGCATTTAAGGCCCAAAAAGTACGTGTATATAAAGTGATTCTAACATAGCTGCTTAGTGAATTCCACAGTCCAAACTTGCTATAGACTTTAGGCATAAAGTGGGGGACAAAATAAGTCATACTGAAAATGCGTTTGGTTCCTACACAACAGCTACAGCAAAAACAAGTAGCTATCATGCTCCTTGTAGAATATTCCCATCTCAAATATTTCTATTTCACTGAATATTTGTGTTAATCAAAATCAGATTCTGATTTCGATTAACCTGATTTTTTCAGAGAACCCCTAGTACTTTTTTAGAATTAAGAATAAGAAAGATGTTAAGTTAGGAAACTGAATCAAAATTCCAAATTCTTGGAAGTATTCTTCTTAGAGAATATATTTCTTCTTAGATCAACTTGCAGATCAGGGGGAAAGGATCAAATTTGTTTTCCATCAGTACTTTCTAGCTGGTAAGGTGAATGCTAAGGTGAATGCTTCAATGCTATGACCAATGAATAAGGACGTCCTGAATTTTCTTAAAGCTTAGAAAGCATGGGCTTCTCACAGCACTGCACCTCTAGCTCAGATTAACAGCAGGCAACCTTGTCCAAACCCTGAACCCAAAGCCAGAGAGCTGGCTGGTACAGTAGGAATTGTGCTGAAGGCCTCTCTATCAGAAGAGCTAGCAAATTTTGTCTCTTTCATTATTGTTGAAAACCTTAATAGCACTATGCTATGCAGACTGCCCTAGAGACAACTCTTTTCTATCTGAACTTGTACCAGGATTACCCTGTGGTGTTTTCTTCATCCTTTGTACTGTGACATGTAAGGCAGTTGAGGTGTAGGGAAAAACCAAAGTTAAATTGTTTCTTTGCCCTCCTTTCTGCCATAAGGACCTTGGGAAGTCATAGCTGGTCTCTGAAGTTTAATTTCTTCATCAGTAAATTGGAATGAGCTCTAGTTCTTCCTTGGCAAAGAGTTTTTTTGTTCCCTGGCTGAAAAAGAAGCAACAGACAGTAATTAGGAATTATGGAAATATTAAAGAGCTTAATAGCAAGCACTCCTATGTGTACTAGACAGAGAGCTCTCTTGTWCATATTTGTAAAAAAGGTATAGTGTTATGATTTCTAGAATCACCAAGTGAACCTGTTATTGACATGTTTCTAAATTCATTGTATGATTTGAAAGCATCTTTTTCCTTTAGTGCTGTTACCTTGAGGGAGATAGAGAAAAAGAGCAATAGAATAAGATTGATTGTAAATCACTGATTACTCAGATCTCTTGCAGGGCTCTGCTGTGGAGAAGACCACAGTAGTATTGTTTTATTACCTCTGCTTTCAAGATAACATGCTATGAATACTAATGTTAAAAGGAAAGAATAAACAAGAGATGGGGTGCAGGTATACAATAGCCAAAAATAAAATGTGGTTGTCAGCTGTTATTTCCATCTTTTATAGAATAACTAGGTCTAATCTATAAGCTATTAATTTTGTTTAAAATGGTGTACATTCACATCGTGGTGCATTGATTCCAATTTTCTGAGCTGCTTCTAAACTAGATAATTTTTTCATTAGGCATGTATAGTGTCTTGAAACTAGAAAACTCATAAGTTCTCTTTTAGAGGATACTTAACAATGTAGAAACATTAAACTTCAAAGATTCCTAAAACACCCTCAAAAAAACCCAAACCTAAAATTTCACCATATGTCACATAATGATAGTCATGGCTAGCTGGCTATGTGGCAGGACAAGATATATTATCATAAAAAGTAGGCAACAAAAAGTATTAAAGGAAAGCAAAGTATTTCACTATGAACATACAGTACCTTAGACCGGACAGTCATCTGATCTCATCTTCTGCTATATGTTAGGTGAGGGTGTTCAGGACCTTCTACTGCTGAGTTTTTAATACCTCCAAAAATTAAGATTCTCCAACCTCTTTGGAGAACATCTTCCAGTGTTTGACTGTCCTCACTGTGAATTCATATATACAATTTCGATTATGGCAGCTGTCAATTTCCATGGTCTGTAAACTTTGTACTCTTCAGTGTGGACAATATTCTGGCACTCTACTTTCTCTAAAACATAAAAGGTACATGAATGCAGCAAACAAATTGTCTCTCAACGTTCACTTTTCCATGTTGAATAAACCAAACTTCCTCAGCCTTTCTGTATTTCTCGTGCTCCTCCTGCCCTTCACTGTTCAGTTTTTCAATCCTTCTCCTGAAACTCCAAACCAGAAACATTTCTTCAAGTGCAGTCTCAGAAATGCCCTGCAGGGGGGCACAGCGGTTTCCAATTGTCTGCTGGCTATGCTTGTCCTAATTCAGCCCAGTAAAGCTTTAGCCTTCACTAAAACAAAGTACTGATTCATGCTCAACTGAYGGACAGCTAGGCCCACCAGATCCATTAATACAAAATTACTCCCCATCCAGTCAGTATCCACCCACACTGTGGCACAGTCTTATTGCATCCCAAGCACAGCAGATTTTGTTTGTATAGGATGAATTTCATGATGTTTCTGCCAGCCAATTTCTCCAGCTCACAGAGTTCTCTCTGAAGGACTRTATATTAACTGCTTCCTAAACTTGCTTTCTTCTGCAAACTCACTAAGTTGTTGCAGATAGATGACATAATTTACTTTAAAGAGAGAAATAGTGGAATGTTTATTGCTATGGAACAGCAATTTAACTAAGCTTGATAGTAAATGCAACAGTGATTCAACAAGTTTCAATGGCAAGGTACTTATTTACTGCATTGAGTACAGTGTCAGATAAAACCCTCAGGAAGACATTTGTGATGAGGCATGAGATTCAAAAAGGATCTCCTTGGGTTCTAAACTCCATTCTGAGAGGAGTTTATGTGTGACTGGATCCACATAAACAAGACAATATGGATCACCAGTATTGGTCAGTGGTTTGTGCCTAAAGGACTACATATGCACAAGCAATCCCTTCTATCTCTCAGCTGGGATTTCAGTTTGAGTGCACTTATTCCAATTCACTTATCAAGTGTCTGATGAGATAAGGATTCCCTCAGGCTCCAGGACTAACCTTGTGAGGTGTTGCTGTGCAAGGGGAGATCCTAGTGCGCAGAACACTGCTGTGCAAGAAAGCTCTGTAGGCCCTGAACTGTCCACTATTTATGGAGCAAAATGACCTTTTTGCAAGGCAGACATTTTTTGAGTTGGCACATGCTTGACTACCCCTCAACTGTTGAGCAAGACTTATGGCCCTTAAATATTGGATTACCTGTATGGCAGATGCAGCCATCACTACAAACATTGGGGGCTACTGCTCAAAAAGTGAGAGTGGGGAGCACACTATCACAGTCATTAACAAAGATCTCAAACAAGAWGAGCCCTAGCAATAATCCCAAACAAACAACATTTAAAAATATGCTTTTGAACAGCTGATGACTTATAARCAAGTTTTTTTATTAGTCCAATGAGTCTTACCTACCTTTTGTCTGTCTTTTTAGGCCGCTTCTTTTCAGTTATACTATAGAGATTTTACAGCTGACCCTGCTGCTCTTGCCCACTCAGCCAGTTAACTTGGTGTAGAAGACCATCATACCGAACAGGTATGATTTGCCCACGGTGACTCCATGCTAGCTATTTCCAACCACTTTCTTCCTTRGAAATATCTTCCAAAAAGATTTGCTGCATTTTCTTCACAGACAGCCTATATTACCTTGGCTCTTCATTCCAGTTTAGGAGATGGGCATAATAATTGTCTTTTTCTGTGCTACAGGGAACTCCTTTGACAGATACAACCCTTTGAAGATGACAGACAGGGACCTTGAAATGGCATCTGACAGGTCTCTCAGAAGTCTTGAATGTTTGTACAGTTTGTTAACATGGTCCCTAACTTGATATTTTCCTGCTAAGTTGTACTTAATTTAATAGACATGGGAGGCCTGACAGCAGACATTGCAAGTACAAACTGATACAAATGAGAAAATTAGTATCTCTGCCTTTTAATTTTCCATCCCCAGAAATTCACTAGCTCAGTAATAGCAAGCCTACATCATCTTTGGTTTCTGTTCTGATTGTTGCCAATGTACTTACAAAATCCGTCTTTTTGACTTCCACATTCCCAGTTTCAACTGTAAGATTTAGTTAACTTAATTGCCTAACTCCATCTATGCATCTCATGTTGAATTCCTATTTTTTTTTCCTCCTGGTAGGAAATCTCTATTTCCTCCTTCCATACTCTTTCTATTAGCATTTAAGTACAATCAGGATATTTTATCCGTGGCCTTATGTCAAGCCAATCTAATTTCACAGACTATCCKTGTGCTCTGAAGAGTTTCTCCTCTGCAATAACCAGCTATCTTGAGATTTGGGTTGCTTGGGTGGGAAGTTTCTTTCTTTTTTTTCCCCCCATTTGAAACCACATCCAAGGGATTACTTCTATCAGTTACCTGAACAAGCAAAAGTCTCATCTTCTAGATCCCATGCCTTGACTATACCTTCTCTTTTTCTCATTTTCCTGAGGACACTTAATTAAATCATCTGACAGCACTTGGAATGAAGATTGTTKTTTACCAATCACACTACTCATCTTTATTCAGAAGTAGCAGTTCTGGCAGATGACTCCTCACCTTCTGTTCATACAGCATTGGAAATCAAAACACCAGAATTCTCCTGGTTTGCTTGTGTTCAGCCACATCCAGAAGATGTTGGAGTAGTTGAAGTCCTCCGCAATAACTTTGCATTGCAACCATGAGACTTCCTCATCTGCTTTGAAGCATTAATGAAAAACTGTTTGTTCAGGAGGTCAGTAGCCAACACCTGCATCATATTCTGTCTGTTTCTCAAATGCAGTTTCAAATACAACTGATCAGCCTTTTGTATCTTCTATAACACAGCTCTATATATGCAGGTAATTTATTGACATGAAACACAATATCCCTTTGTTTTCTTCTCTGACTCGTTTTCCAATATGAACCCATGACAACATGCCCCACATTCCACTAGCACCTGACTGCAAAGTTAGCARGATTTGTAATAACATTAGAATTAAATTTGTTCCTAAATTATCCATCTGCCACAAAATCTGTCTCTCCTGTTTTCCCTTTAACTACCGTAACTTCTGTTATCATTCTGCATTTGCTGGGAGTAAGTCAGGTTTTCTCTCTGAAGATGAATCCAACAGAGCTCCATCATGTACTTCTTGAGAATAAGATCTTCTCTGTAATTTGTCCAGAGTTCTGGGGTTTTGGTTTGGCTTATTCTTGTGTGTGTGTTTGTCTGTTTAGGGGTTTTTTGTGTTTTTTCTTTTTTTTATTTGTTCTCGTACACATATTCACATCCTGACAATCATGCCTCAATAGCATAGTATGTTACAATACTAAGCAGTCTTTTCCCTACAACTTATCAGCAAAAATGCATTAGATTTCAAATATTGCTGTGTTCAGGCTTGCATTTCAACTATTCTTTAAACAAGAATTGTACATTTTAATTTATATTTGTGCATAAAGTGAAGAATAAGCTGTTACACCATGACTTCATGAATTTAAATTATGTAAAAATTACATGCTTATCTGAAAGAAAAATAATGTKAAAATACCACTCCTCCTGAGTCTTTCAAAATTTCTAACTGAAGACCCTTTAAAAATATATGTCTTTCTTGTTTTCATTATATTCCTGTAGCGATCCCTGCGTGTTTTGGTACATCCAGCTTGATTTTCCAAGGCAATTTGTATGTGTGATGCATCAGTCAACACAGCTACGGSACCATTCTCAATCAACAGGTTGGATGTTAACATTTTTTAGAGGATAAAAGAGTTTAAAAGTATCAACACATTCAAGTCTGTACCAGTTGGCCTCAGGGACAAATATGGACTAGGTAAATTTTCTCCCGATATACTCACTTATAGTGTTTACATCTCACACATACTGAGTCTTAATTTCAAAAATTAATTATCATGTATTGTAAAAAGTCTAAAGATCATATACTTTATAAATACAGTATAGGGATTCAGTTTTTCATGTGATAGGAATCGCTCATAAGTAGAAACACAACATAAATACAAATAAATTACGATGGCACTGCAGATAAATAATTGTTCTCACTACTTTTCTGTCACATTGATTTACAAGGCTTCTTCTTCTAGCCTTAGGTTTAAGGACATCTCAATTATAGTCAGTTTAGAACAATAACTTGATTTTGAGAATTAATTACAACTATCTTCTTAAAGGCTTTTTAAAATCATGTGTATTATGATGTAGAGTACTGATTGGTGTCATGGAGAGGTTTTATTGCCTTGATTGAAAGATGATTAACTGGATCTGGGATACTTTTTAGCCATTCAGATCACAGCTTTCTTCTAAGTCATTACATATTTTCCTTTTGTCAATTCAATATTTCCATTCAATTTATGAAATCGTACAGGCTGTCACACATTATAAATTTAATATATTCACAATCTATTCTGTCCTTAAATCCAAATGTTTTAAGCTAGACTGGTGGTTAACAAGACTGAAATRAATTAAAATATGTCAGGATTTGTGTGTTACGCTTTTATTTTAATTAGAAACCTATTGGAATGGCTACAAAGAAGAGATCCACAAATGAGGGAAATTAGGTGCTAGCTTCTCTGATCTAAGATATATGGACACGAAACTATACATTAAATTGTACCTACCTAAAACAGTACCTTCCTATTCTCATGTCTGCTTAACACTTAAGCTGTTTTTATACTGTATACAGCTGTATAAACTAGACATTAATAGTCCACGTAGCTGTGTTGCCTGGCTCATTGGAAAGAGTGTAATTTTTTCCTTTCATTATTTTTTTTTGTTCCACTCCAGTCTTAAGGTAGAGATGAAACAAAAGTGTTGGGTTTTTTTTCCATAAACATATATTATGTGATGCATGTCAGCAGTGTAAGATTATAGGATCCCCTTAGACTGCCTGAAAATAATACAGAAGATAGACAAATCTTATCTTGAAAAATTAAAGTTCACACTCTGGCTTACCCTAACTTAGTCATCTAACAGTACAATGTCTAACAGATGTATACCACATAATATTTTAGCAGTCAGTAAGACACAATTAGCCGCCTCCAGAAGGTATTTTGTGTCATGTTAGGGTGGCAATAAAAATTACATTAATAGACCTCTGGAGGTTCCTACATTTTTTACTAGGATATGAAGGAAGAGAGAAGATTACTACAGTATAGATATCTAACGTTTAGACATACAAAATAAGACTAAATTAATTTTACCTTATATTTAACACATGAWAAAATTATATGTGGTAAAAAAATATGTTTAGACAAATCCTACCCTTGAAACAAGTCCTGGACATCAGCTTTAAACCAAAGCTTCTGGGATTATTTTCAGAGCAAATTTGAAAGCCAGATTTTCTGACAAAAAAAAAAAAGGCAATCCATACAAGTTTATAATATATAATGTTATTTGTATTGGTTTTTTTTTCCTAGTAGGATGAAATTTTAATCCAGTCTCATTACTCTTCTAAAAAAATCTGTGTTTGGCAATATTAATAATTTTTAATAAAATATTTGKTTTTTTCTTAATTACAGAGAGTCAAAAATAGGTAAAGATCTTAACCTTCAGCATGAATCCTGTTAAAGCACTCTTTATAACCAGTCAGGCACTTAACACAGATGAAATACCAGCAGATTGTATCACAACTACTASTGCTATCTATGACATTTTACTGGGAAAGTTTCTGATTGCCAAATGAAGGAACAGTGGAACTGATAGTGCTGCAGGAGGTACAGTACTAGACATATCAACTCAGGGCAGAAAAAAAGGAGAGATAAAAATCAGAGGTAGATAATACTATCTTACTAATTGGTGTGTTACAGGAAAATCTAGGAGGCAGTCCATGCTCCTGGAACAGTTTTCTAAAACTTGAAAAAAAAAACCACAGGCTGCTGAAGCAGGTTTTAATTGGAGTTTGATATGACACCATTTGCTATTCCACCAGCACACATGCATAAACACTTACATACTTTYAAGATGCAAGCATTCAGCAATTCAGAGTAGATTTAACACAAGTATACATGGTGGCATTCTATCCACGGTAGTAGCAGTGTGGACTTCTATCTTTAATAGAAAGGTTATATRGGTTCAAACCCCATCAAAACGTGTCATTTGGCAGAATATGATAAATATATGGTATATGTTAACTYAAAATCATATCCTTATTCTTTTAAGCATAAAACTAGAGGCTGCATAAAACTCTGCCAGTGCTGTTCCATGTTCTCACTCTCTCTGCTTCTTTTACCCTGAGCCACTTAAGTGCTCTACAACTTGCATTTTTATTCCAGATCCAGAGCTTCCCTTAACAATCATCTATGGTCCATGTACATATGCAAAAATGAGTGTTAAAAATCATCTTGTCTATTTTGAATGAGTGCCCGTATGAATTTAAAGAAAATGCAAAGATCGCAGCAATGACACCAGGGTTCTTTTGGTCAGAAAATCTGTTTATGGCTATYTAATCCTGACAGAGGTGTTTTAAACCTCCATTGCAGGAGATGAAGAGGTTAAGTATTCAAACCCAATCTCTTAAAYTTTGACATCCATACTGGCAACAACATTATCACACAAAGATCTAAGGTTATTTCATTACCTCTGTAAAATAMAGATAAATATGCTTAGCTGCTCTGTGAAAGCACAGTAAAATATCTGGATAGACATATAAACAACTTATGGAGTATTTTTGTGTTATAACTTTTTCTAAATGATATCTTASTATATGTTGAACCTGTCCAAGAGTATAATAATTTCTAGCAATACAGCTAGAAGTGTATTTTTCATGTTTAATGTAAGGGAACTTAACACTGTAAAGAGTGGTTTATCAGTGAAAGGCAAGCTTCCACTTCCTTAAAAAAAGGACCTTAAACCTCAACACATGTCAGAAACACTCAGAATCAGGAAAATTAACTCTATTATTCTTACTCACGTAGTCTGTGACCTGAAAGGATATTTTCATTGCTTTAACAAGCAAAGAAATAACCTGTCTTTTGGTTTATGCTTCCACCTGAATTTTTCACTTCATCCTTCAACTGTATGTCTACAGAATAGAAAGGAAACTGATAGCATTTCAGATTAGAACAGAAAAATACCAAATGCACAAGAAATTCTTTAGATAGATATGTCAAAACATGATAACCATAAGAAAGAATAACATGGGCTTCATATTTCTGTACCTTTGCTTATATTTGATCACATTTTATTCAAGCAGCTTCGCATTTGAAAATTCCTACATGGCAGAGGAATAGAGTGAAGATTTTACCTCCAGAGTTTGAAATAACTTTAGAATATACACATGCAGTTCTCTACGTTATAACTGAGAATCTAGCCAGAAATACCTGTGGTAATGAAATCAGTAGTCATTATAAGGTGTTGTCTGTCTATATTTTGACACTGCTTTCTTAACTTTGGCCTTTTATAGATGTTGAGTCACTATTCCTAGGTGCATAAACTCTGACAAATCAGTGGAGAAGGTGCTCCATTTGTGAGCATTTTGCTTAGTTTGTCTTTGGATTCAGAGGTATATGATGATGAGTTTCCTCCTTAAAAAAAATTATTTATTCCTGGGACAGAAACTTCAACAATAGGGCTCTTACTTAAAAAAAAAAAAAGGATAACCTTCAGAAACATCCACATTTGCTATCTCTCCAGTCCAGTAAGAYTAGAATAATTTACAGAAACTACTGGAAAGACTATAAGAAACCTCCTTTTTCACGTAGGACTGGGATAATTCCTTCTTTTTGTAGGTTGCCTGCTGAGTTGCTTCCTTGGTCTTTCCTCTGTGGGCATGCGATTTGCATGCTGGTATTAATAACAGCAGCCTTATTTCGAACAATTTTGTCATCTACAGCTACTGGAGTTAATAGGACTGTTTATATGCCCAAAAGCATTACAGTGCTGAATCAGGGTCTTTATGATGAATTCTATTGATTAAGCAAGAAATGATGACATATATCATTGCAGAGTAATCTCTAACGATTGTTCTCCCAGTGCAAACTGTCATCTCTAAATGTTACAGTAATACCTGTTCGCTGGAAAAAGACTGACTCTTTACCTAGAATTTCTTAACATCAATTATTTGCTGAAATTATGATAGGAAAATTATGTTTCTTTTCTCTTCAAAACAGAAACTCGTACAAATAYATCCCCTTCAAAATCAAAATTTTTCTCAAAAGGAATCCTGTATTCCACAAAGATTTGTCTGAAAACTAATTATCAATGAGGCTTATGCACATAAACYCCTCCAAAGTATCATGGTAAGGAAATAAGACATTCACACTTGCATGGCATTAGAAGYTTAGCAAGCAAGCTTAAAGCAGAATGTTTTCCTCTGGGAAGAGGTTGTAGAGCAAAGGAAAGGCTAATAGTTACTTTTTCTAAAATAYATTACATCAGATTTTTAATGCAAGACAATTTTAGTTGTGGACTGTTTCATTTCCTAATTTTTTGTCTTTTATCTTCCTATCTTTGTAGTTTGGAAAGATTAATCTTCATCTCTCAGCAGCTGGCTATTCAGACTGAAAAATGAACCAGAATGAGAATAGTGGCTGGAGCAGATAATCTATCTAAAAATTTTATGTATACTAGCTTGGATTTTATACAATGTGTTGCATTCATTTTATTTTCTGGACTGAGAGAACAATAAGATTCTTCAATGAACAGTGCAAAATTGTGATGCGTAATGTAAATAGGTCAGCAAGTTGGATACAGCTGGCAATAAAAAAAAATCAAATAAATAAAAAGAATAATACAGTCTGAGTTCCTTGTTAAAATTTGGATTGCAAGCTTTTGAATTAACAAACACTTTTTTTTTTCCAGGAGGCAAAAGGAAAAAAACCAAACAAAATCTCAAAACTAAGTGGAAGCTTTACTGAAAGTATCAATGTTAAGTTGCTTTATCTGAATTACAAACAAGCAAATTGCCTTTTAAGAGTCTTTCCAATGTCTATTTCTTACAAAATATTGACTGTATGGTAATTTTTAGAAAACATTTACTGTATATATTTTAGAACTGAGCCAAATTCTCATAATCTCACAGTGAAGTCATTATGATAGGAAAATTATGTCCCCAGCAAAGGAAGGATATTCCAACAGGTCAATGAGTCCAAAGAAGGGCCACTGCTTTRATCAGAGGTATGGAGCAACTTTCTACATGCAAAGGCTGAGGGAATTGAGATTGCTCACCCTGGAAAAGAGAAGKCTTCAAAGTGACCTAATTGCAGCCTTTCAGTACCTGAGGGAGCCAGAAGAATGACAGAGAGAGACTTTTTACAAGGACATATAGTGACAGAAGTAGTGGAAATAGCTTCAGACTGAGACAGAATAGTTTTAAGCTAGATGTTAGGAAGAAATTCTTTACTATGAGGTTTAATGAGGAACAGGTTACCTATATAAGCTGTACCTGCCACATCCCTGAGAGTGTTCAAAGTCAGGTTGGATGAGGCTTTCAGCAACCTGGACTAATTGAAGGTATCCCTGCCCACTCCAGGTTGGAACTAGACAATCTTTAAGGGTCCTTCCAACTAAAGCCATTCCATAAATCTGTGATTCTGATATTTAAATTATATTCATGGAATAAAGAATATTAACTGTTTAAACAAAGAACTGGAGAAAGTAACATTTTCCAGCCTCAGTGACTCTGTAATTCTGAAACTGTTACCTGGAAAATCTTGCTTGCAACACTTCTTGTCCAACTCAGTGCCTCTTGTTCTGTTTATTTGTTTGTTTGCTTGCTTATCGCAAACATTTAGAAGACAGATTTTGTTCTGTACAAACATTTCAAAAAGAGCTTTAATTAATAGAAGTGCATAGACTGATGTGCAAATGAGTGTTCTTGTGTTTGATTACACATTCTTGAGTGCAATTATGGGTATTCACTTCAAAAGTGCTATCATAGCCCTCCATTAATGTATATTCATGTCCACTGGTACAACTCCTATTTCAAACCTTTGAGCTGATCTAATCAGCCTAAACTTAAAAACAAATTTTTCTTCCTACACATGAAGACCATTATCATTACCAGAATCCAATCCATAAACCTATAAATCTATAAATTATACAACAAACTGCAGYCTAGTCATGTTTTCCACCCGTTTGCCTTCACTTCAAAAGATTGCTTGTACTGTAGTGTAAACACCGGCTGTTGGCTATCACCTTTCTCTATTAAYATGGATGAATGACCCTTAATAAATCACAATAAGTTAAAATAAATCTCACAAGTCCAAAAGAAGCTAAATACCAATAAAATTTTTCCAGATAAATATTAAGCCATACAGTTAGAGATTAAATCCCAATTTCAATTAGAGAGAAATGAAGGAAGCAAAAAAGGAGTCCAGTCCCCCTAATACAGACATGTAATTAATAATTGTATTTTGTGCCCTCTTTAAACCAGTGTGCCTAAAAGTCATATGTTTCATAAGCACAATAAATGATGGTTCCTCCCAAATGGCCATGGGGCAGTGTGTTCTGTGGGGGTGAAAACAGTGTCTGACCCCACTAATTTTAACCTTAAAATCAGAAAAAGTTATGGAAAGTTTTTGAAAACCTAAGGTAAGATGAAATTCACTTCTTCTTTAAAAAAAAAGAAGATTTCTGAGTTTGTCTCTATAAGCTTCCTTCACAGTCAGTAGAAAAAAGTAGTTCCTTTTTTAGAGCAATTAATCTAATTCTGAGAAAAGAAGCTRTAATAGGCCAGAGAGGACACCTTTAAGGATTCATGGGACTGCTCTGTTGYACAGTTCTATGGCTSTAAAGAGAAACTGGGAAGTCATCTTAGATTAGGATAGCTAGATAGCAAAAATTAGGTAAGAATAATCTTACCCTTAGTACCTATTGTTTTATTTGCTTCMCACATAATTCCAAATATACAATACAACATATTGATACAACAAATACAGCCTGAAAATGGTGGCTATAGTCTATATTTTTTCCAATACAGATTTAAATTTTAGATGATGTTGATGCTATTTTTTTAGCAAGAGCAGGTCATTAAAATTATTGAAGGAGAAAACAATGAGAGTTGCAAACTGCAAAGAYTTATCCCCACACCTCTCTAGAGTGCACCATACATTAGAACTGCCTTAGCAAGAGAGGCATAAAATTGCTGAGTTGCAGCTCTGACCTATGCTGGTAAGAGCAATGGACAACTCTCATGCTGTTTAATTCACTTTAGTTAGAGACTTGCTCATCTTGGTCTGAGGATTTTAATAATGAGACTATGGAATGGAAATACAGAAATAATTTTAAAATAAAAGGGAGCAGTTAATAAAGTCTGAATGGATAGATAAGAGAGTACAGGTGAACTTGTGACTTTGTTTTTAATGACTTGCTGCAAAATTTAAATAACAGTTTAATATATACCATTCAAATAAGATGCCCAGTGAATAAGATGACAAGAGACTTTTCTTACCCTTGTGTTTAATTTTTATTTTATTTCTCATCCTGATTAGAACAAATTCTTTAACAACCAAGGCATCACAATGAGCAAAGAGTATGCTGTAATATTGAYAATTTGAGAACACTGCTAAAAAAACTTCTACAAGAAGCAGGCAGAATTCCCTTTTAAAATGAAAGACTGATTTTCTGACCATAAGGGGATTTACTAGTAGTCACCATATTGCATGAAGTATGTCAAAGGACTGTCCCCATACACACTGAATAAATAGAACACTTACTGGATATTTKGCTTGGGTGGATGTAGATTAAAGACTTATGATAATGCCATACTGTCATYTTATTACAAAAGTTCCATACCTTCTCTGTGATTTCTCATAGGCAACTCCACACAGCACTGACTCCTTCCTCCACACAGCACAACCAACAAACTCCAACTCTACCTTCAYCCAGCTAACCCACTCTTTTGTAGCACTCGTCTTCTTATTGGACACAGCTGTGGCCTATTAAGAGCAGGCCTGTTCCCAATCTTTGGTGATCAGTACAGCTGCAACTCTTCAGGTGTGAGACTACCTTCTGCACTATTCTCTTACATTCTATCCCTCCACAATACCGTTCTCTAGAAAACAAAAACAAATGTTTTACTGAGCTTTTTTAGACATTTAGAAATTCATTCCATTTATGGAAGGCTGGTGCCAAATTTACTATGATTGGTACTTGATTTTCCTTAATCAAACTCTGAAAAGTGGTACTGCTTCCTGAAAACKGAGAAACTTGTATATAATGGTTATTCTATTTCTTACAGAATATAATRCTTTCCCTATTTAGATCTCTTGACTCTAAATATCTCTGTATATRTTAGTACCATAAAGGAGCAGCAGGTTTTATTGCCTCTGCCCAGCCTCACCAAGGACTACTCTACACCCTACCCACAGATTCAGGATCTCCAGCTCAGCTTAKCCCAGGGCTACTCGCCCCAGCACCCACAGTGTCACAGGAGTGTTGGTCTCCAGCTGTGCCACAGCCTTGCCCAGTCTCATCATGGAATACCTTGATGTGAACTTCAACTCCTGGGCTGAGTTGCTGGCCTGATCCCAGCCACCACTGTCACTACAGACCTGCCTGGCCACTACAAGAGCTGGTCTCTACTCTGACCTATGGATTGGCTTTCCAACTTGACGCCAGACCTGCCTCCTCACTATGACATACCTCTGTGATCCAGACCCTTCTTTGGCTCTGACCATCTTCTCTCAGTCTACCCTGCTCACCTCACTGGGTCCTGTGAGACAGTGTCTGCTGGCCTTGGGATTTTCCCTTGGGTGCCTGGTTAAATTTTCCTGGCATCATATCAGCAGTATTGATCATATTAGGATGAAGGAATTTTGTGTTGGCTTTCAAGAAGCATTAAGAAACAAAGGATTGCCTTGCATCCTTGTRGAAACACCACCTGGAATTCCAGAATAACATATCCCCAAGAGTTGCAGGGGAGCATTCAAAAGAAAACATGGAAATGACATGAAATAAAAGGCTTTACAGTCCAGTTGCATTATTTTTTTTCCTGATAAATGGGTAAATAAATTATAATTTCCAGATGGTCAAATCCTCTTTGCAAATATTATTGTCCCAGTGTCAAAAAATAACACATCCATAATTGTTGTTTATAGTCTAAAAGAAAATCCCTAAATATCCCTAAACAAATACAAGATGAAAACAAACAATGCTARAGCGGACATATTGATTTTATTCAAAATTCAGAGAAAAATCAGACTGGAAATATGACCTYGTATTTTTCTGAATGTTTTCTACATTAGTATATGAGCAATACAAGATCTGAAAATTTTCACCAAGTGGATTTCCAGAAAGCCACAGACCAAAGAAATACATTTTAAATTTTTTCATATTGAATTAGCATTCATTTCCTCTGAGATCTACTGTATGCATTCTCTTTATGGCTAARTAGACCTTAAAGATAGTTCCTGTTTTGTGTTACCCTGGAAAAAGCACATCTATACCTACAATCCAGCCATTAAGTAGTCATAACATATAAAAAGTAGTTTTCACCTATAAAAGAAATAAAATTTWGGATTGTGGCACAATAAAATGTTCTAGACAAGTAGATTTTTGGGGTTTGTGTTATTTTTTATCTACTTTGACAAGCTCATCTAGGGAAATATAAACTTCCTGCACTTTCTACTTTTAGAAAATACAGAGAGAATTGATTCAGGTCATAAAAGTCAGTGCATTAAGAACATTAAACAAGAAAAGAACTCTTGGAGATTTATAAATTAATATCTGCCCTACTGACCATTAAAAAYCATGAACCTTGCTTTTATCCTGTTTATAAGGTTACTGTGAGGTTGAACAGAACAAAGTTGACATACGTGTAATCTCCACTGGTCTACTAATCTCTCACCCTACTTCTGTCCAAGCATTAACCTGTGACATGACTTGAGATGAGGCTCTCATCAATGCCAAATATCTGGCAGGTACAGGACATCTATTGCATAAAAGTGAATAAAGGTTTATAATTTTTAATACAAATCCTGCAACTTTTGTATTTATATTCCATATGTTAATGTGGGCAATCTTTTGACTCATAATGTTGAGCTCAAATACATTTTCTTCTGAGCTCCTGAATTCCTAAAAGATTAAACCAAAAGGGATTTGTCCATCACAGAAAATTACATATTTTATATGAGAGACAAAGAGAATTTACTAGGATATACTGACTTTTAAAAGCTTTTGCCTCTGTAAATCAGGTTTTCTGGTTTTGAGAATAATGTAATATAGGATAACTGATAAAATATTGCCATTTGTTCCTATTAATATATAAAGAAAAATGTAATTGCCATAAACCATAAAATACAATTATAATTTTAAAGCCCTAGTGGCTTCTTTCACCATTCTTTTGACTTTATTGCTTTTATTATTCAACAAAGTTTGGAGTGAAGTGGAAATTCTGGATGAAATGCTGTAAACCAGTGCCCTTCAAGTCCCAGTGACAGTGGAGTTGAAAATGAGGGGCAGAGGGGACACAGGGCTGGGGGACGTGGGGCAACACAGATAGCAAAACTATACCTCCCAGATATGGGTTCACTTATTAAAGGCCTGCATTCAGTGGGGGAAACTCCTCTCCAGATCATGACCCTCACTGGTAGGTGCAGTGAACCACCTAAAGAAAAGCAGGTACTTTAGATAAACTAATGCAGCATAAAACTCAAGAGAGGGATATTGAAGGCAATGAAGGAATAGGTGTTGGTGAGCCGTAAATGAGGATGTAAAATAGAATTGCATAGGAAAGGGGGTGATCTATTTTCTTCATGACCTGTGCTAGGAAGCAAGTCTGAAAGATGCCAGTAATTGTATTTTTGTACGTGGAGTTAGACTTGTTTTATTATCAGAGGGTGAAATTAATCAGGAAGGAAAAAAAAGTGAGTCCAGAACAATGACAACAAAATTGAGTTTTACTCTTCTCCCTGCCAATTTTATCATTGACTTTGTAATTAAAGCTTGAAGATTTTCCTGCTTTATTTCTTTAGATTTCTTTAGAAGAGAGTAAAAAAAGAGGTGGACTTAAAATACAAAGCTCATTCTCTCCTGCTACATGCACTAGAACTGTATATTCAGGACAAAATGTTTTGTTTGAATTATCTCATGCTTCACCAAACTTCAATAAATCCAAGGCCCAGTACAGCAAAAGTCTGCAACTGGACGTTAAAACCTGAATCTGTGACATTTGTGTGGCATCCTCCTCTCCATGCAGTGGGAAAAGTTACTTTAGGAATAATACAGCCAGCACTTTCTTTGGGTCTATCTCAGCTTGGAAAATTGTCAGCAGCTTGAATAGGGGTCACTCTGATGGTTGCCTTCTTCTGGAACATAGCAGCCCATGAAATAATRCCAAAGGTGTATTGTAGCATAACTCTCTACATGAACAATTTTTTTTTTCATCTTATACGTCTGGTCTGCGTAACCTGCCTGTTGGCCAAGTACTTAACATATATATGAGAGAGTTCAGCTAAGGTTTCTGGATACAGACACTCGTGTCTGTAACTTCTTAATTGTGAAAGCTGCCTTTCCCTAGGAATCCTGATCTTAGCTTTTTCAAGAGCTTCTAATTCTTCYGTAACATAGATTTACAGATTGTGCCCACTAAATTCTAAATTTATTTATTCTTTTGGGAAATCTATTAGCGTAAGTAAAGGAACATAGAGACTTTGAAATGCTGTCAAAGAATTTGCATCTTATTTTATAAGATGTCTATCCATTTTATAAGCCTATCCATGTCACAACACTTAAATTAACTTCTGTCTTCTGTTTAATCACTATTTTGGATCATAGGAAATCATCTTCTTTTTTTATTATTATTATTATATATATTTTCTTCTTTTTCTCAGACTTGTATCACAAAATGCATTTTTTTTCCCTGATCCCTACCCTCACTTCTATCTGTAACATTCTTTTCATTCCATTTCTGTAAAAGCAAAATATGAGTGATGTGTTTCATAATTTCCAGGAGTTTTATCAAAGAAAGTCCTTGCTGGTTCATCCTTCCTATGCGAACTTACTGGTTTATGTGATTTGGTCTCTTCATTTTTCCTTGATAAAGCTAATAAGATACCAGTGTGTCTACACGAAGGGCCTGTGAAGGCCACAGTTACCAGGGCTGCACAGTTGTCCATTGGATGTGTATTTCTTACATAAAGTACCTCTGAACAGAAAACAACCTCRCTAAAACAAGTAGTTAAACTAAGAAATACTATATTTAATAATTTTGGGGTTYTTAATATTTGATGAAGTTTAGATTTATTTTTCATTTTAGAAAAGGGGCTATTTAACAAAGTAAAATATCCTCCGCTATTTTTTACTTGGTCCTGCTTTCAGAATTCAATTATCCATAACTTGAGTTTTCTTTTACCCTTTAAATTGTAGATGYTCATAATTGGCATTAAAATTTGAACCTGTCCAAGCAAGAAAGCAAAGAAAAGCATTGAAGAGTAACAATAAGAGCACACCAGAATATGGGTGATAATTACTACAAATCAGAAAAAGAAGAGTAGAGGAAGAAAAGCTCGCAGAGGCCCAGAAACAACACTATTTTCTGGACTMATTTTCAATAGGTTATATTCAATCTTGATGCAATAAGATTTCCTGTCATATTCTAAAACAGAAGTGGTTCTGCCCTCCCAAAATAAATCAGTTCTTTAAAAAGGAGGTTCAGAAGAGTGGAAAAAGGTTCTGATGCCTAAAGCATTGTATCTTTGCATTTTCATGTGTATTTTTGTAGTGTGTAAGTCAGTGGTACTGTTCAGTCAACAGAATTAAGGGAAAAAACCAACACTATAGTTTTGCACATTAAGCAGTTTTGGCTTAAGTCAGTACCAGCTGTCCTTGGAGAAGATGAATCTTCTGCAGAATGTGATGTTATGAGATGAAGTGCTGYTTCAAGGTCTTTGAAATAAAAGGAAAAACTTCTCCTTTCTTTTTAGAAAAAAACCACTGCAATGACCTTAACTTCCCTTCACCTTCATGTTTTAACATAGGAAAAACTGTAATTTCCCTAATAATAGTGCTACTTCTAGAGTCCATTATAGATATTATAAAAAAGGTAATCATTCTGTAGTACTGGGACCTTGCACTTATTTCTAAAGACCTCCTGTACAATTAGTCTCAAGACCATTATATATTTTGATGTCTCTTCTGACAGTGAAGGGAAAGCTTCATTTTATCTCACAGGTCTGCTGCTCACTTCTGGTTTTAGTTTTTTAATTTTGCCTCATAAACCCCACAGTTATTAACTGTCCAAATGCCTTTCGGTGCATCAGAAGTGGTCTCAAATATAAGAAAACAGGAATACATCACAGTTCTTGGATTGTCATGGTTACCTACAAGGACATGCACTTCACAGACATCCTGTCCCATCATACTTGGCAAATCAGTTCAGAAACCCACGTCTGAAATTGATGGCAAGTATCTGATTCAAAGAAGGTTTTCTTTTAAGTTGCAGCCATCATAATAAATTAACTCATACATTGTGTCACATTGATACACTAGATGCCACTTAAGTCCATGTAGACAACAATCACAGCCTTTCCCTCATCCACCAAATTGATCACACTGTCATGGAAGAAGATCAGGTTAGTCAAGCAGAACCTGCCTTTCATAAACCCTTGCTGGCTGGGTCTGATCCTTTGGTTGTTCTGCATGTGTTACATGATGTTCTTAGGTTGGTCTGCTCCATGATGTTCGCTGGCACTGAGGTCAGACTGACAGGCCTGCAGTTCCCTGGGTCCTCTTTCTAGTCTTTCCTGTCGGTGGGTTTGCTAACTTCCAGTCAGTTGTGATCTGGTTGGCTATCCATGACAGCTGATAAATAATAAAAAGTGGCTTGTCGAGCTCTTCTGACAGCTCCCTCAGTACCCAGATGGTGGCTCCCATCCGGCCTCACAGATCTGTGTCTCTCTTTGCAGTAGCAGATCCCTGACCATTTACCTTTGGATTCACCTTCTGCCTTTAATTTCCCACGCTCGTTTGTGCTCAGCTCCTGCTGGTCTTCCTCTTTCATTTGTCCAGTTTCCTCCTGGTGAGTTTCACTGGAAGAATCCTGGTCTAAGCTTTCACCCTGGATGGCCATAGGAAACACTCCAATTGGAAAATTAGAATATTGTAATATTCCTTTTGTTCCTCTCTCCATTATACCTATTCCTCTGATCCTCCCTCATCTTTGTGTTTACCGTGATTAGGCATAAATCACAGTAAGTAGTAGAGTGTAAGGTATRGAACAAAAACACCTTCCTCATACGCYGTCCTTGAGAAGAACAGAAAGACAAAGTAGCAAAACACCACCTGCAGATTGTTTCTACTTTACAAGTTATCACATCCTTACAACTCCCTAAAAATTCTCACAAGCCACTGTGAGAAACGCTTGCCGTTTGTCTCTCTCTGTCCCATGGCATCCACACCTAATCAGTCCCTCCTTTACCTAAAACACATATTTTTAAAGAAGAGACATCTAATCTTACTTGAGAAATTACTACTGATATAAAATTCACTATAGCCATTGATCAGTAAAGTTTTCATTCACATTTCATAAATCACTAACTCAAACGTTAAAAGTTATATATTTTTTCTAGATGGGTCTACACTGTTAATTCATTGTCTATTTTTATGTAAAAACTGTAGTGACATAGTCCAAGATCAGAAAGGAAATTTCTGATTCTGAATTATTCTCTATCAATGAGATTAAGTTTAAAAATTATGTTGAACCCTGTTGACTAGAGTTTCAAATATTTGAACAACTTGGGTACTTCAAAGCAATTTTGTGATTCCAAGATTGAAGAAAAAATGGTTTATTATCTAACCTTCCTTGACTTCAAGAAGAGTTGGAWATCTAGATCCTTGTTCACCTGCAACAAGATTCTAGTCTTCTGTGAGAAAAGAATTAAGCTAAAGAGCCAGTAAGATATGAAAAAAAAAAAGGTTGCTGTGTAAAACTTATTTTCCACATTCTAGAAGTAAGATATGTGTAGAAATCATTAAAACAGTAAGGCMTTTATGAAATTTATGCAAAGATAAGACTATTAGCAATAAGTATATTAAGAACATGTGCATGCATTTCCTGAATCAGGGTTATATATTTATAGATATTAAAATTTCTTCACATCAATTTTCAAAGAAAATAAAAATCTCTTCTCATGGCCTTCATGCATTACTCCAATTATACTGATGCCTTGTGAAGGCTGACCTAGGTCAGAGGCTAGGCGGAGTCAAAGTAGGTATTTATTAGAAGGCCTCAATGGATACACCTTGGGCAGCACAAGAGCCCAGCCAGGGCCACACCCAAGATGAACCCAAAATGGTCACAAAATGGATGACTGGTCATGGAGGTCTCWCACTTTTATAAGTTCTAGCCCATTAGCATATTGGTGTTAATTGTCCAATTATAGATTTAGGTTATGAAGTCTATCCTTCTTGTTTTTCTCTCCTCATTCCACCATTGTTTATGCTCTTGGGCCTGAAATTCAGATCAGTTGTCCTTGGTCCCCAGCTAGAGAAGGAATTGTTTTGTCTAGTTACTCTGTGAAGAGAGCTTASTGTTCCCTAATATGAAGSTCAGAGCTACACACTAAAGCAGTACAGAATCTGAAAAMTATAAAAGTTAAAACCAKRGGCATGAATACTCTACCAAGAGTGTTCATCTCTAGAGTCCGTCTACCAAGTCTTCTTTTTGCCTTCATGCATATACATACAAACTCAAAATTCTATATGCCTATAAGCAAGTATTTTTAACTACTAATCTGTAACTAGCAAATTTGAGAKAAATAAAAATATCAGAAAATAAATGCAGTAGGAATTTTTTAGTTGAATAAAGAAGAAAAATTCAAATTAGTAACTCCTATTATAAATCTACACTGGAAGAGGSACTAACAGATCTAAGCTATAATGTAACACATTTGGCAGAGTTCAGATATCCAGCAGGCATGCATACTATTACAGACATGGTGCAGACATGGCATATTTTATTGTTGAAAGTGACATATGTGAAAGTAGTAAGGGAAAGGCTTAGAGTTATTTACAGTGAAAGATGGACATGAAGAACACAGATGTGTAGAAAACYAGGTTTCATTAACTCTATTCTTTGAAGAACAAACCCTGCAATTGAAGAGCTACTCCCATGAAACAAATAGGAATAATAGATAGTACTAATCACATGAAAAAACCCACCAAAATCCTTTYCTACTTCTGAGTTTTCCTGTGATGAAAAAGACAGCTGTATGTTGAAGTACCTTAGACATAAAGTCAAAGAGCATTTTGATAGCTGCAGTCACTTGAAATACAATTCTCATAATAAGCGGACTTTTTTTCAGGATACAGAGACCTCAAAAGAAGGAATATAATCAGGCAGAAGTAGAGAAGCATCAGAAGGAGAAAGATCAAGCAGCTACATAAAGTAAGCTGAAGTTGCTTATTTGATTGTAGCTCTCCGATCTGCAAATTCAGCTGTTCTCAGAATAAAATACTTCAAAAGAAATAAATAAATTGTCTATTTTTTATTAAAGAAAATTAACAAGCTAATGGAATTTTTTATAAGATAATATTTGAAAAACAGTCGATTTATTTTCTAGCAGAGTATAGGAGGAGCTTGATCCAGAATGCAAATCAAAACATGTGATAAAGACCAATTACGTAATGAAATCATCAATTCCTATTATCTGTACTACCACTGGGATCAGATTAAGAATATAGAATTACTGTCATTTCTTATTTACCTTTCTTTTAAATTAGAAATATTTTCTGTATTCAAGTGATTCTACTGTTGATAATATTAATGAAAATATTAATTTTCTCAGTGTGTAGAATTTTAAAGTGACAAAGTGGATCAGAATTTGTCTGTCACTGAACATCACATCATCTGTCAGCGCCGTGTTGCCCAAGGAAAAAGGCAAGCTGTTAGCCTGTTACTAATTTTAGTTTGTCTTTATTCAGMTTGGGTTGTTCTCTTGGGTCACTAATTAAAGTTTATATGCTATGATYCAAAATAAAAAGTTCTCTTTCTTTCTGAAAATATCTGCTATAATGAAAAGTGACCTCACTTTCCACTCTAATAAATGCTTTGATAAGAAAGTGTTGCATTTTTGCCTTTACAGAAACAGAGAAAAGCACAATATTTTGTAATTTTGATTGATCTAACATTTCCCATCATAATTACTGTTGTAAAATAGTAGTTCCTGATAAGATTGTATTTATGTRCTCCCAAAAACTTTGGAAAAATTATCAACTGTGGCGGTGAATTTTTCACTAAGAGCAAAATGAAGAAAAACACAATGTTGAATTCCATGAAGAATAAATTACAGCTTCACACTGTTTTCAAGCTGCTATTCAAAAAGCCATTCTGAGACACAGTGGCAAATTTACCAACATACAATTGAAGACAGACTTGACACTGAATGCAAATATTTTCAACTCTTTTCTTGGTTGTATTACTTTTTGTTCTGGTAACCAACAGCATAATTTGGGAAGTTCATATGAATTTTAATGAAAAGCTATTGCTAGCTTTTTTCTCCTTCTTTTAAGCCCTGATTGCAAGTCGCAGGATAATTGAAGTCTGAAGGAACCTCAGGAGGTCATCTGATCCAACCTCAATATGACTTGTTACCTTCAACTGTTCAAATAGAATGGATGATCATGTGTAGTATTCTATACAGAATGTCATGTAATAACATTGTGAACACAAACYCTGCAACTCCTAATGTAATAAAAAAATCTATGCTTAATGATCAAACCCCAAATATTCTCAGTCAGAAACATGGTGATACATATTTGCTACCAATTGGCATTTATTTGACTCTTTTCCAGTATACAGATTTACACAGACTTTTTCACATGAAGTTACAGCATTGTTTCAGTCTTCTATCCAAACTATCTATCTGGAGTAAAAGCCTAAAAGTAAAGATAGACATAAGGTTTATTAATCTGACCTCTTGGTGAGCCTAGGTCCTGGCTCATCAAGTTTATTAAAAACGACCTCAAGGTACTGCTATTCTYTAAGGTGAGTACAAAGGAGAACTTGACTAAAGTTCCCAAGAGGTTCAAAACCAAACTTTACTGGCAAACTTTAGAACATCAAGAATTTTGCAAAATTTAAAACAAATAATCAAAATAAAGAATTACACAGAGCTTTGATTTAGCAAACTCTACCCATTTGACCTTAAATTATCCATATTTCAAGAAGAGGAAATTAGGAGTAGAAAATAAGTGAAAGAAAGAATAAGAAAGAGAGAAAAACAAGATACAGCTACTGCCTTTAATCCTAGAGTAGTCTCAGCTGTCATACAAACCAAGGATAAGAATGACACGACTACTTGCATCTCAGGGCAATGAGCTTTACCTGCACTGACCTCCTGTGGCCACATCCACCACTCCTATTACCCCCAGTTGGGGCTTCTGGTCATCCAGCTACTCTGGAGCTGGACTGGGGTTCAAGGGAAAGGGTATGGCATTGTTTCTACTGTGCCAGGTGTGAGTGACAACCATTCAGGGCTGGACTAGAGGCTCCAGAGGWGTGGGGTGTGGAGCAGTGCATGTGTCACTTTCCGTAGAATTTGCCTTGCCCCTCCTTATTCCATTTCATTTTTTTTTCTGAGCCAGTAATAATTTTCTCTAGTCTCACACCTCTACTTCATACTGTCCTTCTTACTCATCTTCTCATACGTGGTAACTGGAGAAGGAGGAGGAGTTAGGGTTGTTACTTGTGTAGTAATCTGAACTACCATTAAGAGACCAGAGTCATTGATGGCATGGGAAAGTCAGCATTTTTTACTCTGTCTACAAAAATGGATAACTTTTGTTTCAGTCAATACCTCTGTCTAGAACAAGACAGTTTTCCTAATGTCTCTGAAGAACCTAAAATAGAAAACCATAAAAAGAATAACCATGGAATCATAGAATACATTGGGTTGGAAGGGACTCTCAAGGATTATGGAGTCCAGCCCCTGGCCCTACACAACATCATCACCAAGTGTCACAGCATGTGCCTAAGAGCTTTGTCCAAATGCTTCTTGAACTCTGTCAGGCTAGYGCTGTGACCACTTCCCTGGGGAGGCTGTTCCAGTKCCCAGCCCCCATCRGGTGAAGAACCTTTTCCCGATATCCAACCAGAATCTCCTCTGACACAGCTACAGGTCATTCCCTGGGGTCCTGTCACTGTCACCACAGAGCAGAGATCAGTGCCTGCCCCTCCTCTTCTCCTCACAARGAAGCTGTAACTGCAAAAGGAGGGCTCTCCTCAGTCTCCTCCAGGCTGAACAGACCAAGTGACCTCAGCTGCTTCTCATATAGCTTTCCCTCAAGGCCCTTCACCAACCTCACCAACATCAACACAAATAATATTACTGAATTTTAGACCCAAAGAGCATTTTACCTTCATAAAGCTGATGGTTGGGCTTTGCTTTTTTTAAATACTGTGGAATTAAAATTATATATATATGGCCAAGACTGCTTTAGAGTTTAAATACTAAGAAAATAACAATATGGGACAAAATCATCTATTATATGAATTTCAGGAAAACCACATGACTAAATGCTATACCGGAACTTAGTTATGTCCAGCCAGTAAAATAGGAAGGAATTTACCTGGCTAATTTACTTTTTTTTTCTGGAGATTTTAACAATATTTTTCTGGAGTTTTTAATYGTCTTTGTTCACTTGTGTAGACTTGACTTCAATCCATGATTCAGAAAAATGTTTTTTTCACACTGTCCCATATGATATGCTTGAACTCCAGCTTAAATGGGGATTTACTTGTGCGTATCCCTTCATGACTTCTTAGTATTTTATTAGACTCATTAACATCATATCCTAAATTAATACTACCATGTGAGGGTTTTTTCCATTTTTTAGGGTTTTTTCCTGACAGATATTTTAATGTAATTGATCAGATGCACAGATAGTCTTTAATTAAATATATTACATTTCAACAAAATAATTTGCAGTCCTTTTTAAGAGATATGACTTGAATTTACTCAACAAGTACATGAAATTTGTAATAGTGGGGCCACTGGCAACTAATGCTAATCTTTTGGCAGAAGTAGAATTTTTAATAGGCCACTATTAAAGAGAAAGAAAGGAATACAATTGTATTGATTATAGACAAACAGTGAACACAAATTAAYATTACTTTCTGCTGAATTTGAAAAAACAAATTATGCAGATATTAGTTTTGGAGTTTCAGTGGATTTGAATTTAAGAAAATATGTAGCATGACTAAGAAATATCTAGAAATTTGCACCCCATAAATACATAAAATATATTTTAAAAGCTGAAACAAAACCAAAAAACCCATCCACTATTCTCTCTGGAATCTTCAGTCATCTTTCTGGTTCCTATTTTACCAATTCCAACCATACCCATCCAAAAACTCTGAGTRCCATAGTTCTGCAAAACGAAATTTACAGAGTTGTAGCAAAAAGATGAAAATTCTCTTCTATGGGAGCTAATTTTCACAAAGAGAATATTCTTCATATTTTTACCAAATTTCCTGTCACTTTTTATCAAAATCTTCTTTGGACAATCGTATAGGAAGAAAGTACAAGCTTTACTCTAGAGAACCATATTCTAAAGATAAAGAAATGGTGTGCATGATTCCTACGCATAAGGACAAAGTAGGTGGTTTTCTCTGATTAATTTTTATGTGATTCTACAAAGTGAGAAAAAGAGAAATATCCAAAAACGAGTTTATTTTGTTTCTCTCCATGAACAGATTTATTTTTCTTTGCTTTGTTTAASATGTTTCTTTGAAAGATCTCCACTGGGGATTAAGGAGACAATCACATTAGTCTGATCTTCGATTAGTCAGGCTTTTTTTTTTCTCTTCTCAGTCATAACATCACAAAACATAAGAGAATCTGAAGCTAATGATTCTGAATCAATTCTAGAGGAAAGGATGGAATGCATAAAGGAAGGGAGCACACCTCCAAAAATATCTTTACAAAGGTTTGTCATCCTTAAGTTGATATCCTGTGAAATAAAAYATTTTATTAACTCTCTTGTAAGTATGGCTCTTAGTTTTGCTAGGAAGAGTATTGCAACTATTTTACAAAGTCATAGATTAGTGGTTGTAGCTGGAAACTTCTGAAAAACTGGTGTTTTGACCAATTTTCTGACTATTTAAAATTTTACTTGGAATATCTTTCAGGGAAGATTTGCATATTTTAAAATATTTTTTCTCTATGGATTGCTGTTAAAAAAAAGGGAAAAGTGAACAACTTAATATTTTTTCTTACTATATTTATGTTCATGCAGTTTTCTCTAAGAGATTCAGATAAATGAAAAGCCAAGAATTTGAAAGAATCCTAGAATATACATAAATGTGCAGGAATCTTCGCTATGTCTTCTTGAGCTGATGTACTTGAATTCTGAGCAAAGCTGAGCATCGTTTTTTTTCTGATTCATGATTGCAGCTAGAACCCATAGATTAAATCATGAATGGAGYAGATCCCTAAAGCAAAAAGAACTAATTGTGAGAATGGCCCAGATTAGATTTTACATAAGTACTAATTGAAAACAAGTTAGGACACTAATGGAATCTCATAATTCATGCAGATATCTTTCAGAATCCAAAAATTCATTAGCTTATTTTCTTAAACTTGCTGAATATCCTTGATACTGTTGTAAAAAGGTATAGTATTATTTCAGGTCCTACAGAAGTTCCCTAAAAGACAACAAAAATCTTTAAGCCTGAAGTCAATGACTGCACCTCTATGTGACATTGGACTTGTACACAAATAAGGAGAAGACTGGTTTTCTGGGGGAGAATTTTTTTTTCAGTAATTGGAAATCAAGGAGAAATGGAAATTATGTCTGTTATTAACCTCTACTTGTTGTTATTGCGTAGTGTCTCCTCACTTTTGCTTTAACAAGATCAGTCACTTAAATGAGTAAAAATAAAACCCCAAGAACACAAGTAAAATATCCTGACTCTCCCAGATATACTCTCCCAGATATACTTCTGAATACTGAAAAGTGAGTAAATAAGATGCGAAACCTACTAATTCTATTGCTTTATGCTATAATGGAAATGTTTAAAGGAGCAGCAAAAGCAGTAAACACACTATAGATAAAGTAACATACAAAAAGAAACTAAATGCTGAAAGTAGATGATAGAATATGGTTGTTCAAGATAAGTCAAAGTTAAAAAGTAAAYTATTTAAGTTACTTACTAAAAGCTTTATTTGTAAAGCTTAATAGTTCACAATACAGTCTATGTAAGTGTCTGTTTTCAGTGCAGACTTGTACTGAAAGGTTTTATTTCAGCTTTTCTTTGCACGTGTCACTCCTAGCAGTTACACTACCACCTTGTTTGTTATAAGACCTGTGTCATTTATCTAATATTTACTGCTCTGGAAAGATCTTGTCTCTTTCCAAGCTATGTTTTTATATTAATCATCTGCTCTCAAAAAGAATACTGTTTTTTTTGGTTTCCATCTAGACTTCTACAAACTACTACTTCAAAGGGAATAAGAAGCAAAAGAGACATCAAGGATCAAATTTAACAGAGTAAATCAAAGGAGAGAAAAGATAGGAAGGAAGGCTCAAGATTGTACCTAAGAGTTCTTCAGAACTGCTGCCAGGTCAGCTGTAGGAAAAAATTATTTTCATAATACAAAGTCTGAATAATTTACTTATAAACACAGAACATAATTAAAAAAAAAAAAGGAACTGATACAGTTGTTCGGCAAATATTAAATGTAAACTACAACTAGCCAAAAAGAGTTTGTTATTTTCATGTTTTATTAYTTTTTCACAAGACTAAGCTTTGCAATAACTTCATTTTCTACATGTTTAAGCAATAAAGAAACCTAGGATRAATTATGGAATTTAGCTGGGTGTTTGCCTCTTGAAAAAAAGAGTTCTGCACATAATGTGTAATCTTGATGCAGTATAAGCAGGAGTGTAATTGGGTTTTGTTTATCCAATATGTATGCCAATGCGTGGACAGCACAACAGTCTATTGTATTTGCTGGCAGGTAAATTTCTCATTTAGTGAGAAGATAGCTCTTCTAAGAAAGCAAACACAGAACTTAATTGATAGTGAATGTTTAATTCATTTTCATAAAAATCAATAGTGTTTCTCAAGGGGATAAAGGTGAATTAATTCATTTATCTAGATCTTTAAAGCTGACGCATAGTAAATATGAAGCATTTAACAAAGGTTAAAGAGTGCTTGTTGATAGGCCTTCAAAATAGCAACATTATTTTGATTTGTTTGGTTTCTTAACACCAGCAGGATTATTTATATTAAATTATCCCTATATCATTCCACAGTAAAATGGGTGCTTCTTCGTGTCATATTCCTATTATAAGTAAATTCATAACACATGGAGCACAATCAAAACAGCAAAAAACCCACACTTTTTAATGAATGTGAGTGAATTCAACTGCTTTGATATGACAACCATTTTAAAATATATTTTTATATATATATATATATATAGGGTACTAAATGCCAGTAAAAATCTCAGCAATGTAAAGAAACAAACCCCACTTTTACAAGCTTATTAGACTTCCTGTGCCTTGAGCATTTTAGAGTCTCAGTAATAATAAAAAAAAGGAAGGATGGGAAAAAGGGTAGATAGATGTCTGATAATTGCAGGGCTTTCATACTAGTCCATTATTATTTATTCTATTTCTATTCCCTCTGATGATTCCTTCGCATGGGGCTTGGGGTGGGCTGTTTTGGTTTGCTTTTTCTCCACAATCTCTACTGTCTGCTACAAATCTCAAAATTTAAAGAGTCATAAATCAGCCAAACAAATAAAGAAACAAACTTTGGAAAGGAATAAGCCTCTTTTGGTGGATTTAAATTTTGTTTAAAAATATGTACTAAATTTAAATGCATTGAGACCTATATTTTACAAATTTGTTTGCGCAAGCATAAATCTCCCCTGCAGGACAKTTCTGGAGTTCCCTGTTGATAAAATTGGTGCTGAATAATTGTAAAATTATCACCAGGAGAGGAGATGACCTTGTTGAGAGTGAAGAGTTGAAGATATAACAATAAAGATACAATTTCTCTTCATATTTATAATAAAATAAAATGCATGCCTCTGTCCCTGGCATTTCTTTTATTATAAAACATTGTTTGATCTGCTTTCCTTTGAGATAAGAATCTTATAACTTATTAACAGTGGTCATGTAAATCCTAGTTTTGAACAACAATAAGTGCCCATCGCATTTCTTACTTCAGTCTGCTTCCTCCAAAACTGGCAAAAAAGGAAACAGAACAATTGGTTCAGATAGGTTCAGCTGCATATTTAAAAAACACAAAAATTCAACCTCCCCATAKATAAGGACTTAGTCACTCAGTCACCCTGGGATTTATCTGCTGACGGACATTTGCAACTACAAAAGAGTTGCTTTAAAGGCTATTGATTATAACAAGGCTTGTGTCTTATTTTTATCAAGAATTGCAAGGAATCTTAGAGTATAAGAAGACTAAGTTTCATCAGCTGAAAATCCACTGAGAAGTGGTATAGCTACCAGACCTTAATGGAACTCAGTAATCAAGAAYAAAACTATATACCCCAGTTCTGTCCTTCTGTCCAATACTGCAAACTAGGGAAACCTTGGAGTGTTTTACATTCAGCCTGGTAAATTGGGTATGATGCCATTTAGTCAGGTTTATGATGATTGATCCAAACATAATGGCCAGTCAATAAGATATCCAGGAATAGATTGCAAGTTGTATATGAAGGTCTAGTCAAGGTCTCACTTTTAGCATGCAGCTACTATAATAGCAGGAGGTAAGCAAAAGTCTGAATCAATTCCAAATTAACTATGTGCTATATCTAATACAAATAAAGGAAGCTATAGGCAAATCCAACCAAAGAGCAAATGTGATAGAGTTTATTTATCTATGCTCATGCATCAGCTACATTAAAGAGGGTAAAAAAGTGCAGCTGGATGCTGTTAAAGAGTAGTTAGCTATCTGACATGTTATCTTATCTTTTGCTATTAACTACACAGACAGCTTCAAGATATCTTGTTTATACGCCCATACTTTTATTCACAATATGTAGCCTTGGCTGGTGTTTTTTTTATCACTGCAGTAAAATGGTCTGCATGTGGTTTTACTTAGAAATTTTTCCTCCCTAAGGAATGCTATTAKTGCAGCTGTTCTAGGGGGAGAAAAAAGAAGTGAAAAGTTTTAATCAATTTCCACCCCAAATAATAAACAAAAAAAGCATGCAATAGTTAACTGATACAGCCATAGATTACAAAAAGTGCTTTCCTTATTTTGTTTTAATTTTTAAAGTAAATGAGAAATTAACTCACCTTCATTTGGTGAGTGTTGATTCATTCTGATAAATCTTTCTAATGAAGTTTATGTTTGGGTGAAACATCAGCCACCACATAATAAATCATTTCAGTTTCTATAAGTAAATATGTTAAAACCAGTTGTAGTATAATAGCAAAACTCTTACATCACTTAAAAAGCTGCATTTAGATACACAAGAAATCAAGAGTGGGTTCATTATGTATACAGATCTTCACTGCATCACTCAGTCCCATACAGAGGTATTCAAGCTAGCCCAGCACAAGACAGATCTGGAACAAGAAGCAGCACTGTTGTGCCAACATTGTGCTGTGCCAGAGCCAAATAATCCTGTTAGGAGACTGTGCTGCTGCCAAGACCCGAGTGTATATCTCTATCTGATACTGCACAGTTTGTTATATACATACTAGGTTGTTTGGACATTCATTACATGGATCTGCATTGCATGGTGCAGAAATACACAGATATCCTTATTCACCATGCAAAACACAATGGGCCTTGATATGCAGCATTCAGCATTTATTCCCCTACTGTTATGAAAACAACTTACATTTTCAAAACTCATTATCTGGCAACAGGATTTCACAGTATCTAAAATTAAGATTGTTCTAACTCTACTCAAAGAAAGGCTGGCACTATTCCAGGCCAGAGGAGTTTTTTTGCACTTCAAAAGTACAACAGAGGTTCATGTAAATCTATGGAAGGAAAAAGTCAAACCAAGTAGCCTTCTAAACCTTGGAACTTCTGGCAGCCTATCCATGACAACATAGATGGCAGAGTAAGTGTGCTATGAAATACTGGATAAGTATTCAGAGGATAATGTCTGATGCGTTATAGTGTCAAGGTGAGAAAGTTACATTTGTTCAAGGAAATTAGGAGGGTAATGTAGCTTTTCTTGTATACTGCTATTAGTTTCTAAGCTGACTGTTTTTCAAGAGACCTCATGTTTGCTTACACAAGCTGTAGTTGCACATTTAGACACCAATGTGTTTGTACAGAGGTGTGAATTATGTGCATGCCCTAATTATAAAATTAGCCCTGTCCTTGTTAATAAGGCAAAAGTAATTTAATGGAGATCTTGTCTGCTCTGAATATGTCTTCTACTCTGAATGTTCTCTTTTCCATAGGATGTTGATTCTGTGTGCTGTTGATCCCTCAAGCTGTTAAACTGTGTACTGCTGTTGTCTCTAGATACGTATATTGGAATACATTACACGTGTACACTTAAAAAAGATCACGTTAGACAGGAGACCAAGCACCATTAAGCTAAAATATCATCAAATACTATGTAGAGTATGCATGCCTTGGGTTTGAATTCGGCCCATTTCTCGCTAATATTGAAAATACACCAGAAACATCCATGCTTGATGGAAGGAAATAAGATATAGTTTTTCTTTGGACTTCATCCACACCGTAGAAAGAATATAGTTTCACACCTGTACCACTGCAATAGTAACTGTAGAGGTGTGACATCAGTTAGAGGATACTAAGGCAATAACAAGGTAGATGCTGAGTGTCAAAAAGGATCCAGATCACTTTCATGGTGGAGCCATCTGCAGCTTTGTTTAATATTTTTCCGGCTGTTTCATTATGTTCTGTAATATTTAAAAGTTCAAAAAGCAAATTTTGCCCAATTCTATGGACTGACAAAATACCATTTCTTGCTCAAATTACAATAAGATAGAACATCTCTTTATGCATGCACCAAGTTTTATGACCCTGTGCCTGAGTATCTTGTTAAGCGACTTTGCCTACTCACAGCGTGAAACATGTGATGTATTTTTACAATTATAAGAATGGGGGTCTAAATAGTGCAATTAGGTACATTACAAAGACAGATACCTGATTGAGTCACCTTAGAAAGTGACTAAATTGTAATTGAAGATAATGTTTATATTAAAAATCTTGGTAAACCATTTATTGTAAATTTTTAATTGGTTTGTTCTCCGTCTATCATTTCTTATTTCCTTTCAGAAAAGTAGCAGGAAAAGTAGATTTCACTGCACTTTAGTCTTTTCTTAACAAAATATTTCCACTTGTCAGACTTTTACCTCACTTTTATGATTTCTCTAAGGTAAGGAATATAAATAAAAGAGCTAGTACGTTATCAAATGTGGTTAATTGGAGAAAAAACTATTTTTTTCTGTGTTTGGTGATATAGGGGAAATAGACTAGGGAACCAGAAAATAAGCTTGGAAAACTTTTTTAATGTGATGACCCTTCATTTCCAAGGGTCTGTTCTATCTCAGTTTGCTTCTCCACAGGTTTTAAATCAATATTGATCTTGGAGCTTTGTAGAAACCCATGCTGATAACTCTGCAATTACTGTCTTTTCTCCTTAATTTCTTCAAGCAAGTGGAACTTTAACATTTTCAAACTGTATGTGAGTAGCCCCATCACAACAAGSAGATGTTTAGAATGTGTTGACATTTCTGGAGGAGCGCCTTAGATTCTCCAACTAATCAGAGATGCAGTAGCTATTACATATGTCAGTGTCTATTTTACAACATAGAGAAAATGTGGCTGTCTAAGGCAAAGGAAGGAAGCCAGTTATTTAAAAAAAAAAAGAAAGAAAGCCAGGTATAAAACAATATATAAATCAAATATACTTCAGTACAGAGAGATACATCAAGTAATGACTTATTTGTTTGCAGCATATACTAAGCAAATGTTTTTTCTGGGTTTATTTGTAGTCAATAACCATTCAAAAGATCCCAATAATCTGGGGCAAAGAAAGGGTAGACGTTGCAGACTACCTTGCTCAAATATGTGATTTTCTTGGTGGAGGAGTGGACAGACTGGGAAATGGAGTTAGAACTTAATAGATAATTGTTTTCTTATTTCAAAGTATTATGGAGATGTGAGCATTTAGGCTTCCCATTAAATGTATAGGAACCTTGAAAATCATAAGTGGTACTTCTCTCTTTGGAAATGACAGAGTTAGTCAAGCTAGTGTTTTGATTTTATTTTTTTAATTTGCTAATTATAATCAATATGTTAAAAGATGGCTTTCTTAAGATGAACAGTTTTCTTTTATCTTTACCAAGATGTTAAAAGATGCTGCTTCAATAATTTTAAAGCTATCTTTAAAAATGCTTTTGAAATGGAAAATTCATTCAAGCAATCTTTTCTTCATAGGTTGTTACAATTTCAATGCAGAAATATATACAGGAAGAGAGAAGGTGGAAAGCATTTTTTAAAAACATGACAAATTTTGCGATCTGATTTCTAAAATCATTGCTAGTCTGCATCTCTGCAGTGCCTGAAGGGGCATTTTCAGAGGCAGGTGAAGGATGACATTATGATTAAGGCATGAGTCTGTGACTCAGAAGACTAGTAAACATGGGAATTTAGATACAAGGTTCCACTGTGATATTTGGTAATTTAGTTCCTCACTATTGCTGTCAGCTCTTCTTTTTGAAACAGGTGTACCTTGCAGAGGTATTGTAAGAGTAAAGGTATTAACTTCAGGCTGTTGAGGTGATAAAGGTTCTGTAAGTGCCCACATAAAAATAGTGAATGTACTTGGACTGCAGTTCATTCAACAATTAATGAAAAGGTGTATTTCCTTGAAGATGACTATGGTGGAACTATTCTATGCAGTGATTCATTATTATAATATATTATTTATTAAAGAATCACTTTCATCTTTAAAGTGAAACAGTCCCTGCAAATTTGTCCTTGTGTCCTTAGCTCCCCTTTTAAAAATTATTTGGAGGAGTATTTTAAACATCTCAATACTTGAGCTTCTTTCGAATTTAGAAAAAATATAGAGATCCTGTAAAATCTTGCAAAGTACTGCAATTATATGCACAATCAATATCATTGTGTGATTTGGATGGATATGTACATCAGCAGTATTCCACCTCCCTTAGAATTCAAGGTTCTCAAAAGAACAATTTTATATTTCCGTTTCCATATAGATAAAAAATACCTATGATGTATAAATACAAGTTAAATATATAATTWGACATTTAAAGCATCAAAGAGGTGATTTGAAAAAGAAATACATTCTAAGAATCTTATGCTAAATATTGTCAATTCTAAACCATTCTGCATTTAACTGACTGAAGATAGGAGTAGTATTGACCAGGTCTTGTCCCACCACAACATAGGTTATTTTATTTTGAAAACTTTTCTGCTGCTTCCAGATATGATATTGAGATACAAAACCAAAAGTAGCTACCTCATATTTTGGTCCTCATATTAGATGCCTACATAATAAAAGTAGGCATCTATTATGAGGACCAAAAAATGTAGATTTTTTGCACCAAGATSTGAAAATTAATATGCTTACTGCAATAAGGTTTAAGAAGATGGCTTAGGAGTAGTGTCACAACTGCAGTCTCCTTATTAAGTAAACTAGAAATTTGAAATATGCCATTGAAATCTAGGTCCTATATCTTGCAAAGAAATATTAATAAAATACACATCTGTAGATCAATCTTTATTAAAACAGAATGCAGAACCATATATTTTCTAAATTTCTTTTCCTAAAGTACTCTGTATTTCCTAACAAGTCTGTATAGAGGAGAAAACAAAAAGCAAGAATGCAAACCGGTAGGTAAACAAACAAGCAAGAGAAAGCAAGAAAACGATACAAGAAAGCAAAAAATTACTTGCTCATGTTCACAGAAATTTATTTTCAAAGCAACATAAATTTTAAAATTTGAATTCCAAAAAATGTCCTGAATTTTACTTTGCTTCATTTTTTCATGTCAAAAATGATCTGTCCATGGCTTATATAAAATAGTCACAATATTTAATAATTTTCTTGTAGAACATTTAATTAATGCTTTTAAAATATACTTTTGAGATTTTTTACTTTTTAAAAAAAGGGAAAATTAGATGAAGAAAATTTTAAAAAAATCAAATTTTCAATATAAGGAAATATTGTTGTTAAAGTCCTGGAAACAATCCTTTTTTAACGTTTAAGATATGTGGTTTATTTAAAGGGATTTATTTGAAAACTATAGCAATAAGCATTTTAAATCTAGTGTAGCTGAAAAGTATGTTTTTTACATTCCAATCAACAAATTTTGTTCCTGTTAGCATTTGTTACTATACATTCTGCATACATTACTGACTTAAATTCTCCATTTCCTAGCTTTTTTCCTATTTTCAAATTTTTTCATCAAGGTATTTTTTCAAGTAATTGGTAATATTCCTCTTCTCAAAGCTGCTATAAACTTCTTTTCTTGTTACCATTGCTTTATTCTAATCATGCTTGATTTGATTTGTTTCCCCTAGTAAGAAATATTTTTCTGCCTTCAGAACAGGCATTAAGACAGACACATATGATTAGCAGTATACCATTAGAAATTAAAATGCCATTTTTTAAACAAAATCAACTTAACTTACTCACTAAGTCAGAAGCTTTTTTTTTCTACTCTCCCCCAGTCCTATGCTGTTGAATTCTAATTTGTCACAGTTGCCATAAACAGCATTTAGGAATTCAGTCAGTGTCTAGGGTGGAAACCAGACTGCTATGTCTCCTTTAGCTCATGCCCTGTTAGATGCCCTCTTAATAGGCATTTATGTATGGCTGTTACCTTGAACTTTGAAAATGATGAGGCAGAGAAAGKATTGTAGAAGTGAATTTAGTTTCTCTGTTCCAACATTTGTGGTGTACATCAGCWTTGGAAGTTATAGATAGTGCCAGAAAAATTCACCATCAAGGACTGAGCATAGCCCATGGGTACACCACCAGTCAAAAGTATAAACTCTTACGTGTGCTAAAATAGCCATGCCTTGTTTCTTACATTCAGACTTACTTATTTGTTCTTCTTACCCTTGACTGTCATCTTTTATGTGTAACATGCAGTATGATCTGAAAGTTAAGGCTTATTGCCACACTTTGAATTTTTATCTACTTATTCTAATTCATTTTATGATGTTATATTGTGAATAAAAATACTTTGGAGTCAGTACAAATAAAAACGCTTTCCCCACAATTTTCCAATTATTAAAAGAGATAGTAGTAATTTTTAATTTCTGCATGTAAGCATTTCCTAATTCTACAAGGCTTGGAGAACATAGAATTTTATGATCCTTAGAGGTCCCTTCTGTCCCTAACCATTCTGTGATTCTGTGATTCTCTAATTCCTTCTCACCGAAACAATCTGCTTTTTGGGTCACAATATTCCCCCTAATCCTTGGGCTCGCTGTCTTCCCCAATTCCACAGAGGAACACTCTGCAGAAAGTGTGACTGGGTTAATTTGTATATTATCAAGAATTCTCTTGCTTTAGAGAGGCTAGATGTGACCTGGAGACCACATGAATATCAGATAGATTGTAAAACTTGAGCCACGTAAATGGTGACATTTATGGCTGTGTTTAATGCATTTCATGAAGCAGAAACATTAAACTCATCCCTGTATCTCAGCACTTTTCTCTTTCCATAGATTCCAAAGTGAAACCTGCCATCAAATATTAAAAAAATAAATTTTTCTTGCAAATGCAGCAAATTACCCTTAACTGAAATGATCAAAGCTGGGTACATTCGCATGGTTTCTCTGCTGAAATTATTTATTCAATAAAATCCACAAACTCATAACCAAGGGCTCTGATACTTAAATTCTCTTCATTAAGTATTGCATTTTATGGCCTAAAAATGTTTTCAGCTGAATTTGTATAAAATGACTACACATATGTGGCTAGTCAAGTAGATCTAGTTTGAAAAAAACAACAAAAACTACAACATTCCCTGTGGTGATCAGCAAATAGTTATTAAAGACTTGTCTTCTGCTAGAAAAAGACATTCTTTAATGGAATTTAATATCGTATTTCATCAAAGTTTAAAAAATTCCAAAATACATTGGTTTTAAGTTTACATTTTTCTCTCAATTGCATAAATCTCGATTTTTCTCCCACTCCCTTCATTGTCTACTGTCTTGACAAATAATTTTGGGTTTTTTGGATAGTTCCTCAAGGTTCTAACTTCCTTATTCTGTCCTCTGACCATTAACTTCAGACTCTTCTCAAACCAGTTCCCTTTCTCAAACTGATATCCTAGCCAACTGCTTCAGCCTTACACTTCGTGTTTTTTTCTCTCATCTTCTGAGAGAAACCATGACCTAGTAGTAGTCAACAATATTCTTTCACTTACTGCTCTCAGTGAGAACATGGTCTAAGTTTGTGTCATTGAATTAGACAAAAATGGTTACTTTCACAGGTAACAGTTTTGGGGATTTATCCAAAATGCTATTATTTAGATTAGAAACAGAGAATAATGAAGATTGTAAAATAACTCCAAGGTCGAGTCAAACCTTTGGCTGAATACCACCTTGTCATCTAGAACATAGCACAAAGACAAAACTAAGCATTAAGCATGGCACTTCCAACCATTTTTTGAATGCTTCCAGAGGACTCAATCATTTCCCTGGGCATTATTCCAATGCTTAATCACTCTTTCAGTGATTTTTTTTCCTAATATTGAATCTGTAGTTTCCCTGGTGTAACTTGAGTCCATTTCCTCTTGTCACTTACTATCTTAGAGAAGAGGCTGACCTTAAACTTCTTACAAACTCCTTCCAGGTAGTTGTAGAGAGCAATAATGTCACTTTTGAGCCTCCTCTTCTCCAGGCTAAATAACCCCAGTTCCCTCAGGCACTCCTTGTAAGACTTGTGCTTGTGCAAGCCCTTGACCAGTTTTGTTGGCCTCCTCTGGACCTGCTCCAGCATCTCCATATTTTTCTTGTGGTGAGAGGCCCAAAACTTAACACATGACTTGATGAGGTGTGGCCTCAGCAGTGCCCAGTACAGCAGGACTTTCCTAGTCCTGCTGGACACACCATTGCTGATGCAGGCCAGGGTGCCATTGGCCTTCTATCTCTCCTGGCTTATATTCAACGACAGTAAACCAGCACCACCAGGTTCTATTCTGCCAGGCAGCATTCCAGCAGCTCTTCCCCAAGTCTGTAGCCTTGTAAGGGGTTGTTGTGACTTGAGCTTAAGTCCCAGCTGCTCACCTTATTGAACTTGATACTTGTTGGCCTTGATCTGTTAATCCAGAGTGTCCAGATCCCTCTGCAGAGACTTCCTACTCCCCAGCAGATCAACACTGTCACCCAACCAGGTGTTGTCTGCAAAAAACTGAGGGTAAACTTCATACAGTTGACCATTCAATGATTTTGAGTAAAGTGCTAATCAGGAAGTACCTCGTCTCTGCTGTGTTCCCAGGGATCTGTTTCTATGCATGTAATCACCATGCATAAATTTCTCATTTGTAATTGGGGATTGCAATGCCCCATATTTCAAAAATGTGTTGTTATAGTAACTGAATTAAAAGGAAAACTTAGATTGGTAAGAGTCAAGTAAGTATCCAAATTAAAAAAAAAATAAAATTAAAGCAGATTTATTTCTCCAGTTAAAGACATGGGGTCAACAGATGGGAATGGCAAGGAAGGGAGAGAAACAGATATCTCATCATGTGAACAAAAAGAAATGCTGATTCAGGAAAGAAATGGTTTCAGAAAACTAGGTGGGCATCTTAGGCTAGCCCCTACGGCAAAACTAATTTGCCTGAGTGATACTTGCACAGCAGAAAATGCAACCTGACGTTGACCTTGTCAGTATTGCAGTCATAATGTTTTTGCAAGGAAAAAAATCCTTGAAATATGGATTTCAATAGAATGAAAACACATGGTATCCTTCCACATAGTGCAATTTTCTTCTTTTTCTGCACAAACTAGGCATGAGAAACAAAGGGGATTTCCATTTTTCAGTTTTCTGCTTTCTTGATAAGAGTAGAGAATCAATGAATACATTTTTATGATGTTTTTTCAAGGTTTTTATATAGCAGAGGCTTAGTCAACTTTTATCAGAGCAAAGTAACCTCCTGCACCTATTTTTTAGTCTTGTAAAGCAGGGATGCAAATTTTTCCCTTTTCTTATTGCCGCGCTATAATTTTAAAATAGAAGAAACAGAAAAAAACAAAAAACAAAAATAACATCAACAAAAAAAAAGCCCTCCAAAACCCACAAATAAAACAACAAAGAAGTCCCCAGAATCCTCAAGAATCTTGAGGATAAAGTTGCAGTACTCTGACAGCATTACCACTATGGCAAAACTGACTGCAAAGCAAAACATTATTCCTGCACGGGATACTGAAAAAGATAAGAATTCTTCTTGCAAATGAGGTGGAGACAGTAAAAGATAGTAAGTCCTATTCAATGCAGTCCCTTTGTTCTTCCTGTCTTTGCTTCTCCATCAGAAACCTTTTCAAAATTTCACATTATGAGAATATATATTTCAGATCACAACACTAAGAGCATGGCTCCTTGTGTAAGCTCTTCAGGAAATTTACAAATACACCAAGTGCAGATTTGCTCCCATTGCTCACATATCCATGCTTTGAGGGTCAAGAAGAATTGCAAATGGGAAATAGCTGAAGAAACCTATCTTTGTACTCCAAATAGCATGGTATTGCCACTAGATATTTGATATGACAAGACAGATCCTTGTATCCACATCAGCTTATAGGGTTGAAAGAAAGAAACACAATGCTTTTCTGCATGATTATGCCTAAAAGCAGAATTATTCTTCTGACGCTTTTTAACCTGGTCTACAAAACTGGTAGTCACACCACTTTTACACTATTAGGCATTAGGTTTGCGTTGCAAGAAATGCAGGAGACATTTCAATGAAAAGTCGTCAGAAGCTTCCCCTGTGTCTGAAAGAGCCAAAATGCCATCTGGCTTCAAGGCTGAGGCCATCAGTAATGGTAGCAGCACCTCTGCGATGATAGAGTTAGAAAAACAGATGCGTTAATAATTGAAGAAAAAAGAACAAACAGCCTGAAGAGAGTGTGAATACAACAACCCTGCAGACACCAAGGTTAGTGAAATAGAGGGAGAGAAGGTACTCCAGGTACCTGATGAGAGATTCCCCTGGTGTGGTGAAGACCATGGTGAAACAGACTGTCCCTCTGCAGCCCATGGAAGACCATGAGGGAGCAGATATCCATCTGCAGCCCATGGAGGATCCCATGTTAGAGCAAATGGATGCCTGAAGAAAACTGTGACCTGATGGGAAGCCCACACTGGAGTAGATTCCCAGCAGGACCTCTGGCCCTGTGGAGGGAGGAGGGCACACTGGAATAGGTTTGCTGGAAGTTCCCTGAGAGGGACCCTTCGTAGAACAGTTAATGGAGAAGGGCAGGAAACAGGTTGGAGAACTTCAGGGAGGACTATCTCCCATGGGAGGGACCCAACAGTGGAGTGGAAGAAGATTTGAGGAGTCCTCCCCTGGAGGAGAAAAGAGTGGAAGAGACTGATGATGAACTGACTGATGACTGCAACTGTGATGAACTGATTGCAACCTCCATTTCCCATCCCCCTGTACCACTGGGACAGATAGAGAAATCGGGAGTGAAGTTGAATTCAAGAACAAAGGAGGGTTGGGAGAAAGTGATCTAATATTTACCTTTTATTTTTCATCACTTTTATTTTGTTTCGTGATAAAATTAAACTAATTTCCCCAAGGCAAGGATGTTTTGCCTGTGACAGTGATTGATGAGGGATCTCTCCTTGTCCTTAGTCCATGAGCCTTTTGTTATGTTTTCTGTCCCCTGTCCAGCTGAAGAGGGGAGTCACAGAGTGGCTTTGATAGGCACCAGATTGAGCCAAGGTTAATTCAGCACACTTTGTCAACATGTTCAGGGTCAATGAACAGAAAAATCACTCTGAAACCAGTATCCCTTATAGAAATGAAATTAAAACTGCCCATACTTACATAAAATTCTATGCTTGCCTCTGAGCTCCTTTATATTGGTCACCTGGGTTTATTTACGGTTTCATATTTAAAGCTTTAAGTTTACAGCAGAATGAAAACACAGCATGAGATACAAATGATTTTCTGTAGAAAGAATTACTTGTCCACATCTCAGATTAAATAGTATATGTTGACCACCAAAGAGGTACAACAATTCTTAATTTTAGCTTTAAGGGAGCTGATTTGACCCAATTTTATTTAGTTACTTACTAAATTATCCACATCATTTACCTGTTTAAAGAGTTTGTTTCCTTGGATAAAATTCCTCTGGCYGAATTTTGCATTTAAAAAAGCTTAAGACTTCCAAAAGGTGACTTATATCATTCTACAATAACTATTCAAAATAGAACATCTACATCATGCTTCAGTCATGATTACTTTTCTTCATTGATTTAAAGTGGACATTTGATGACTTAGTGACACTTTATGGCTAACTTTAAGCCTTCCGATACTAGGTAAGATGAATAATATATTCATGGACAGTATATAACCAATGCATTTTACAATGAATGCATACTGAATATGTGTGTTATCAATCCAATTCAACCCAAATTGCAATAACATAGGTGATATGTCTTATAGTACCATGGTTCTCTGTATCCACTTTTAAGTTCTGTCTATGATTGTTACCCTCTTCTTCTACCCAGTGGTAGTTATCTTGTTCATTTAACTAGCTCCTGTGAACTAGCATCTTCCTCTTTCCCAACCTTCCCTACGTCTTCAACCATCACATTACTGAACAYACACAGGCTACTTTTGATCCTTATACAACTTCCATGACCTGTCTGTGAGTCTATAGGTGSTCTAACTTTACCAAATTCCTTGTTCTTTTTACCTTTCTCCAGGGTCCTTCTTTACTTCTTTTCTCTTAATATGTGTCTCTCAGTCGTTAAGCTCAAGTGGAGAGCAAGACAGGTAACTTGAGAGATGTCTTCCTTATTTTACCAAGTGCCCTGTTGTAGGGAGTAGCTTCAGGCACTGTATGAAATAGGCTTCCCAATGGGAGGTGGAAAAAACCTATTGCTGCATTTGAGCCTTCAAACAACTGAGTGGTGCTGCAATCTTGAGCAAGGTTTAAGTCTGCAGTCATTTAAATGGTGTCTGTGTCTGGGAGTTCACTCAAACAACTCCATCAAAGAATAAGAGTGTTCAAGAGTAGATTTTGCTTAAACATACAGGCTTTTATCTCAATGACTAATGTCACTACTTATTTAATTCGTGTGTATAAATTTCAATTTTATTACATGTGACATAAAAAAAAMCCCCAAAAAACAACAAAAGACCAAACCTATATCAAACTTATATGTTTTAAATAGTATTGAAAGACAACTTACTTTTTGCAGCTGCCATCTTGTAACAAATATCCAAAGCAGAAAGTCTCTACTGAAGGGCAAACCACATGAAAAGGTCCGTTATTGTTGCTGGAGCATTTGCCTTGCATATGCCAAAAACATTCATCTGATACTTGAAAAAGAATTCAACTCCTGTTTGAATTATGGATTCAACTGGATTATGGAGGAAAAAGGAGTGCCCAAAACCCACAGAAGTAGCAATATTTGAATTAAAACATCTGATAGTTTTGTAATAGGCAAAAAAGATATATCAGTCGCAATATTTAGTAAATATGATGCTCTGATGAGAGAGGCAACAGAACCATTTTATTGACTTAATGGTGGATGACAGTAGCGTTAAATCGGACATTCGACCATTTAAAAATTTAACTAACATGAACCCAATATTTTCACTGCTAATATGACTTATTTTTCACACAGAACTTCCTCCTAACAAAAACCCAATCCCAAACAAAAAACCTAAACATCACTAACTTATTTTTTAAGAAATTTTGAAGGGCATTTTCATTATATGCTTATAAAGTAGGAATATTTATTGAGTCTACTTCTAGGAACATTACATAAAAATATATATTTCCTTTTTTATTGACTCTTTTTTTTTTTGTTTCCATTTATGGATATGAAACTCAGGATTTTCTATTCTTACATTTTCTACTGCATGTTGTCTGTATTAAATTACTTTTTCCAGTCACCATTTTCCAGCCTAAATTCTTAGTTATTACAATGGGTTTATCCATGGGTTTTTCAATACATTGCTTCCTCTGTTTGATCTGAGAAGAGTGAAACTTTCTCTAGATCTTTCTATTGTTATTGAATATACGGGTTACATCCATGGATTTCTATATTCCTAAAGACTCATTATGCTGAATGGTTTTCGTACTTTATTTGAATGCAACCAGGTTATTGATCATTCTGATACGCAAATATTTATAAAGCACAAACTCTAAGACTTGAAATAAGAAAATAACTTATAGTTACATTTTTAAAGAATCAACTATTTTATTCCAATATTTTTCTTCAATCTCAGATGATTTCAGATTACATTTGAGAAAGTTTTTGTTATATTCTCAGACAATTTAATTTAATAGCTACATCTCTGCACACTTGGTTTAGCTAAATTACACCTTAAACCCAGAATAAAATTTAAAGGCTTAAATAAGTGAATTTTAAACCACACAAGAAATAAAAAATAAAAAATGAGAGGTGTGAGGAAAATTAAAAAGCTTGTCATTCTTCCTCTTCCTCCTTGTAAAGCTAGCAAATTTTTTAAGTTAATGGTAGTTCTCAGCCAGATAAAATCAATCTGCCAATCACAGAAACAAAATAGTTTAAAGGCTTTCTTTATAGAATCTAACATTATTCTTGAAACTCTCCAATGATCCTTGTTAACTTGTTTTACTTTTAAGATTTTTTTCCTTTTTTGTTTTCATTAGATTTATCTCTGAGTTTGAACCTCATCTTAGCAAAGCAAAATTTCAGAATAACACTGGAATTCAAAAGGATAAGGAGAAGAATATTTTTGCTGGTTTTTTTGTTTGTTTTTCCCCCTTGTAGTCATAATTGTATTTCATATTACAAGTTCTTATTTTGGTGCCTTTTTACCTATACTGGTATTTCCCAGGGCCAAAGGCAGAATATCAGTTATTTAGAGTGATCATCTGAACTGACATATTGAAATATATTTTCATAAAAAATCACTTATCATAAAAACAGTGGCAGATTTTAAAATCAGACTCCTATCATTAACACCTTCCTGCTGSCCTTGTCTCCAAATATTCTTCCAAGTGTTTTTACAATTCATTTTAAATCATTCAATGATTTAAGTTCTTTTTTCACTAAAATTTCAGATGCCAGAAAAGCTTTCTATCTACATCTTTAAGCTGTCCCAAATTTATTTTCTTTGTTCACATGCAGTCTCACACTTTAGAGGTTAAATCTGTAACTAGTGCTATATCCAGCACAGAAGGCAGGCATAGGAAGATTTTGATTCCCCCACCTGCAATTCCTCCCTCATCTTCTTAGTCTCATGTTTTGATAAACTTCAGTATTCAGACAAAAGGGCTGTGAAACATCTGCTTCATATTAGTAATTTTGATTTTCTTTGTTCTTTTGTTTCTCAAAGTTCYATTGTAATTTTTCTTTTAAGATATCTCTGAAGTATCTCTTTCTTCTGAAGATTAAGGCAAACACTAATCCAACTTGGGTATTGAAAATGACCTAATATATCAGTTTGGAATTCTTCCAGCTGAAGAAAATCTTATTCTTCTACTCTATATATTTCTTTTCAGAATGTTATCTGTCACAAAAGAGGCCTTTGATCCACCAGTTAGAGCTGCATTTTTGTTTTGCTTGCTGATTTTTTGCAGATGATTTAATAATTTATTCTGTTATTTGTCATTTTTCCCATGTAGTATGCCACAGCCAGTAGGTGTATATAAAAACACCTAGCTATCCTCTCTGTGTCAGAGTTGTGTACTTGTAGCTGGTCAGATTCAATGGAAATGAGTTTTGTCATAAAGAACTCAAATATTTTCAAAGCAAAGGAATTTTTCAGAGGCTTGATAGCAAACAAACTAAACCCACTAACCAAACAAACCAAAAACTGTCTGAAGTTTTGTAGAATCACAGTAAGAATCACAGAATGGTTTGGGTTGGAAGGGATCTTAGAGGTCCCTATCCCATCTGCCAGGGATAGGGACATCTTCCAAAAGATCAGGTTTCTCAAAGCCCCATTCAATATGGCCTTCAACACCTCCAGAAGTGGAGCATCCACAACTCCTCTTGGCAACCCGTTYCAGCACCTCACAACTCTCATAAAAATGTCTTCCCTACATCCACTATAAATCTACCCAGTTTCCAACTAAAACCACTGAAAGATAGGTGTTCTGCCTTCTGATTTTCATGTGACTACAAAACCCTATGTCGTAAACTTGAATTTTCAGTTTGTATCTATGCTTGCCTTCACACGTATAAATTTTTGCGTCATAATCAGTTAAGCAGGAAAGCAGATATCTGTCTCACCACCAAGATTTTTCTTTAGGTGGTAGTCATGAGATTTGATACTGCTTAACTGATTTAGATCAGCAATTTTCAGGCAACATCACCTCTCTAACAATTCATTACTTTCATACATGGTCTCATATGATTCCTTTCGGTAGAGTTAACTTGGATGCATAAGGCCTTAGGCTGCTTCTGCAGAACCTCAAATTTAGGGATAATGCATGTGTATTTATCACATGCATTCTCTCTTTTATTCTTGAGGCAAAATTATTATTATTATTATTATTATTATTATTATTATTATTATTATTATTATTATTATTATTATTATTATTATTATTATTATTA